>ML280094.1:0-54897 GCA_005239495.1 Nicotiana undulata | reverse complement strand
GGTTGTGTATGCACTGGGCCTAGCTGTGGCTCAGCTTATGTCTACAGCCTTACACCATGTTGTCATTGTTGTTCGTTGGCTTGCCTAACCCCACCGTTAGGCGCCATCACGACCTGGACCGGTGTTGGGTCGTGACATTGGGAGTACGCATTTTCTCAGTCCATCTATCTTGCAAATAAGTTTCAATCCTTCTAAAAGATCATTAACATATAATAATTCACACCGTAATCTTAAAAGGGGGTAAATCCATTTTATTTTTTTATTTTTTATTTTAAAGAAGAGACGCAATAGTCCCTTAAATAAAACTACCCCTACCAAGTATGACAAACTTGTTATAAATATAATTTTATTTATGGTGAATGTCTATATTCTAGAGAGATTCTAGGGTTTGTTACTTGGTGGCTAAATCACTTTTTCCCTATAAATAGAGGGGTTCTATGCCAATGTAATTGATCCCAAAAATTCAATAAGAATTTTCCATCTCTCTTTCTCTGCAATATTCTTCTTCTTCTTTTATTATTTCATAACACGTTATCAGCAAGAGACTCTAACCAATTGAGTAGAAGCTTTGGGGATTGAGCATAATGATTGTCAATTGTTTCCATGAACTTCTTTCATGATTAAATTCTGGATTTAAGGTAAGTATTTTACTTTATTTTTCTCTTTTAAATTCTTCAAATTCTATAATTTGATTTTAAATGCAAGCAAAGACAATAAACATTGATTATAACTCTTATAGAGTTTGCACGGAATTATAACCACCCGAAGTGGTAAAATTTCTATGCCTTGACATGATCAAATTCATGTATGATTGTGGGCAAAGAAACGGAAACCCGTCCCATTGAATTTGCTTCATTCTCATTCCCCTTAAGAGTATGTGATAGCAGTATGTGACAAGTCTGAAAGAAGACAAATTATTACCGTAAAGGTATCAATGGATGTGGACGTGGCAATAGACGAAATTATAATCGTCATATTTGTAATAATGAGAATAATAAGAATTCTCAAAAAATAATCTTTCACTCTTTGGAAGTAATATTTGTCATCGATTTGACACGAGATTTTATAAAGCACATTAGATAATTATGGTCCATTCATGATGTGAATGTGACAACATCGAATTTATGAATATATATTCATTCTTATTCTTGGAAGAATATGAACGTGCTAGTGGTAGTGGATATACCACACTCACCTCTAAAAGGAGGTTTGAGATGATATAAGAAAATAATGTCATATTATTATGGCATGAATGATCATTGGTCACATACCTATTGTACGACAAAATATTTTGGCAATGTAATTACTAAAGGATAACGATAATGCAAGAAACAGATCTTGCATATAATTTTGACAATGACCATAATTTATAAGTTTCTCTTTAAAAGTGATATTCACCATATGGATGTTGATGAATATGTGGTAGTACTAAATTAATTGAGAACTTTGGAAGAGCCAATTATTACTATTTTGGAGAAATAAAATTGATTATCAATAAGACTTTGTGTTGTAGTAAGTCTCAAATTCTGGAATTTATCAAAGGTGAATATGAGCCCATTCACCTGCCATGTATACCTCATAAGATGCATCTATGAGATGGTTACATGTGCGATTATTATTAACCTGCAACATGATATTTGCGAGGTGACTTGCTCAATAATTTAATTTCGAGCATAATTTTCAGATTTGCTATTCAAGATAGTTCATCTTGATAAGTTGGTTTCGTTTAGCAAAATAATTTATTGAGTGCCTTCACTTAATAACTAAACTATTGCTTATGAGAACACTGTTATCTACATTATTTTGATATACGTTATACACGAAAGTATATTACATTCTCTCCTCACAACCGGTACAGAGTCGGGAACCAATAATTCCGTCTTATTATTATTGATGTGCTGTGTATATTCTGATTAACACCATAACACACAAAGATGAGTTGCCAAAGTTGAGGAATTTTCTAACATGAGGGGGAGAAATGTTATGTGAAATAAATTATCAATTCTATATAAGCATTATAATGTGATAGCGAGGATTTTCAAGGTGCAACATATTCATTGAAGTTAATATGTATGATTTATTCATCAAATTTCTGCTAACGTCAACCTTCAATAAGCTAGTGCACAAAATTGGAATGCGAAGGCTCAAGGATGTGAATTGATGCTCTCATCAAGAGAAGTTATTACGTGTTGTACTATTTTTCCCTTCCAAGGTTTTGTCCATGTGTACTCTTTTTCATTTTCTAATTTTTTTTCCCATTAGGTTTGATTTTAGTTAAGGTTTTAACGAATCACATTATCTGTTGTTATAAATAGAATTTTATTTATGGTGAATGTCTATATTCTAGAGAGATTCTATGGTTTGTTACTTGGTGTCTGAGTCACTTTTTTCGTATAAATAGAGGATTTCTATTCCAATGTAATTGATCACAAAAATTCAATTAGAACTTTCTCTCCAATATTGTTCTTCTTCTTTTTATTATTATTTCATAACAAAACTCAAATTCAAATATCACATGGCTTTAAATACTTAAATTCTAAAAATAAAAAATAAAAGAAAAGATGGACTAAATTTGCATAACGCTCAGTTTTTTTTGACACAAGGCATAAGCATAGAGGCAAACTTGTCTTGTAGTAGTAGAATTATTTGTTGGCGCTGGTCTGAGTTTGAAATTCAGTGTACCTTTCTCCACAGTTTGGCGGTCCATTCCACTTTTCAAAATCTCTAATATCAACACTCTTTCTACCAAACCCTAGGCATAGAGATCAAATAATGAAGACGACGAAGCCATTGAAGGAACTTAAGCTCTCTGTACCTGCTCAAGATACCCCTATCTCCAGCTTCTTGTAATTATTTCTAATATACTTGTATTAGACGTTATATTTTAATCCCATTTATTTACTGGTGATTAAATCTCTTGCGAAAAAGTGGCAATTAATTAGTGATTGTGCTTGTTTATAATTCAGGACAGCCAGTGGAACCTTTCACGACGGCGATTTACTTTTGAATCAGAAAGGACTCAGATTAATTTCTGAAGAGAATGAATCTCCGGTTAGCTATTTTTCAGTTTCAATAACTTTTGATGAGTTTCCTTTTAGCTCTTTGTTAGCTGTGATTATGTTACTAATAATGTACTCTGCGTGTAGTTTGAGCATTAGGTATTCCAAAATGCTTTATGTTCAGATATATGAATTCATTATTTTTTCTATGATTGACTAGCACGTTGATTTGAGTTGTGGTCCACGAGATTGCATATTTGACGAGGAAGGGAAGTCTTTTTGGTTGTTCTATGCATTGATTGTGAATTTGTGTGTCATCCGTAATTACTGTACTTGTATCTGGGTGCAGAGATGGATCCATCACTTGAACTTTATGGGTTTGAGTGAGTTCCAAAATTCAACCTGCCCATTTGATTTACTGGGTCCTAAATCTATTATTTGTACTTATTTGGAGAATAATATATTTCATTGCACCTTTTCTTTTTAAACCTTAAACGAGTACCCGTTTTATTGCCACTTTAGAAGAAGAGTACATTTGAAGAAGGTGGGTATAACCAAGCCTTCTTTAGAAGATGTGATAGAGGTAAGTTAAGTTAGAGAGTACTTCAGCTTACACTTCCTCACAAAAGCAAAACAACAAAAAATGTGGCAATAAAGTTGTTACTTCAAGGAGGCTCGTAAACAAGCTTGCTTGGTTTTCTCTTCTTGACTTGAAATGTAGGAAGTCGCCATCTATCAGCATTTTAGAAGGCTTCTAACATGACGGGGCAGAGTATTGAAGTTAGTATATACGTACACTTCTTTTGAATTGTGACTCAAGGCAGCCATTCTATCTGCAACTCTGTTAGCTTCTCTGAAACAATGTCTGGTGATGACCCTGTGGCTTTCCACCAGTGTTTTAAGTTGTCTCACTTTGTTAGCAATCCTCCAGGGGGTAGGCCAAAAACCAGAAATGCAGTTATGCAGGAGTAGTGAGTCTGTCTCACCTATGATTAAGTTGTGCCCTCTTTATATCCACCAGTTGATACCAAACTCTAAAGCACATGCTTCTGCACAGTTGCTGGAACCATCCCCAAGTGAATGGAGCATGCCATAATGAATTCCCCCCTGAAATCTCTGATGACACCTCCAGCACCACATTTACCATCAATACATGAGCCATCACTATTGAGTTTAACAAAGAGAATGAGGGGTCTGATCTATCCGACACTGATAACAGATACTTCATTGAGAGAAATGTTGCTGAGGTTGCATATGTCAACCCATCCTTCACTAAGTCTGGTATTACCAAATTTAGCTTTCAGTTTGTCAGTAGTGTTGGAAGCTATAAAGGAGATAGATTTAGCAGCCGATGGTCTTTCCATTCCATATTTGGAGCTACACCTTGATCTCCATAGTTCCCACAACACAAAGGGAGGGATAATTTTAAGCGCATAAGAAAGTTCTTAGTCCTCTGATTCCAGCAATTGCTGATAACAGTTCTCATATTTACGTTTCTGTATGTAATTCCTAGAGGACCAACAAAGTATTTCCAGATATTTTGAGCATAATAGCCTTTACAGAATAGATTTTCCACTGTCTCGGATCCGTTGACCATTCCAGGACTCATGCAACATGAGCACACTGAGGGTAAGTTGATACCAAACCTGATGATCATATCATCAGCGGAGAGTCTGTCATGTATTGCTCTCCAAGTTAGGAATGACATCTTGACAGGAATGTCATTGTGCGGAGTCATATTGATTTGTGTGGCTCCTCTGTCTGAGGAGGTTCCAGGCAGTAGCTACAGAGAAATAACATGGTACTTGAGCATATCCAGTGTGGAATGTCATCAGCATCTGGATTGAGAACGACATGCATTTGAGACATTTGCCTCTTAATATTTACTGGAACTTGAGCATGAAGACAAGACCAATCCCACTGCCCATCTATAAACACTTCATTGATAAGAATATTGTGTTGAGCCAAGCCATCATCAATCTTTTTGTATAAAGGATCAATGGTGGACCAATTACCAAATCAGAAACTAATGTTTCCCCTGCCAATATTCCATAAGATGTTAGAGTCCACACTATCCTTAATGCCGCACGTAGCTTTCCAACTATGAGACTGACCCTTGGTCCATACCTCTGTGAGAGGATGAGAACTACCACACTACTTGGCCTTCATGAATTGGGACGACATGGAATCAGTGGTTCTAAACTTCCACCTCTGTTTAGCATTGAATGCCAAACAACTGTCATCTAGTCTCCAGAAGTTAGCACCCCCTTCCTCATATGGACAACAAAGATTGTACCAGGAAACCCAGTGGTGCATACCTCCTTTTTCAAGTCCAGACCAGAAAAATCTAGAGATACACTTTTCAATCATGAGAGAATGAATCTCTTCTTTTGCCGTTTGTGGTGCCTTACTGTGGTATCTTTTCCAAACCGCCAGAATGTATGCCAAATACAGTTCCTAAGATGCCAAAATGGAGATCCATATTTATGGACCTCTGATAGAGATGCTATGTTCTGAATTTAGAATCTCGATAAATGGTTCATAGCTACTGCATTCAGCACTTTAGCCCGAGTCTAGGTTAGATCATCTAGCATATTAATTGAGTTCATTGTAGAACTATCAGCTATAGTCCACGGATGCCCTTAGCTTTATCTACTGACATGTGATAAAGGGGTAAAGACGAAGGTTTCGAAAGTAAATCTTTAAGTGCCATTTGGTGTATTTGTTTGTTAAAGAAACTCATTTCGACAAATGGGTGATAAAGCAGTAAACTTTCTCACGCGTCTTTATTAGCTGTTGGAGATGGCAATATAGTGGACGGAAAAAGTAAAGGAAAGGGGAGAGTTTTACTTAGTTATTTGTTGGAAAAATATACAAACAATTAGGGGTCGTTTTGTTACTGTGATTAGGGGTTTATCCTCTTTAGCCGAGGGTCTATCGGAAACAGCCTTCGGAGTAGGGGTAAGGTCTATGTACACACTACCCTTGCCAGACCCCACTTGTGGGATTCCACTGGGTTGTTGTTGTTGTTGATTAGGGGTTTATCCCAGTATAAGATCTGGGATTATCCAGCTACTGGAAAGCTTTCAAATGAACACACAAGCTCAAGACAGTCTAAGGTGGGGCAATCTCAATGGAGGTTGTTATTCAGTGAAGGTACAAGAAATAGTGTGCTAGCAATGAAGTAATTGAAATTTGGCCATGGAAGCTTATATGGAAGACAAACTCCCTACAAAGATCATGTGCTTCACCTGGATAGCTCTTAAAGGTGCTATTTTGACTCAAGACAACTTATGTAGAAGGAATTTTCAATAGATGTTACATGTGTCTTGGACAGCTCAGAATCTATAAACCATTTGCTATTGCACTGCAGAGTGGCTGCAGATTTGTGGCACATGTTCCTTTCAGTTTTTGGCATCAGTTGGACAACCCAACAAGGCATAAAAGTAGTTGAAAGTTGGAACCTTCGCAAAATTGACAGAACCATCAAGAGGATCTGGCAGATGATCCCATCAAGTATATTTTGGTGTATTTGGACAGAAAGGAATCTCAGATGCTTTGATGGCATATCAGATTTCTCATGTGGCCGTGTATTAGCTTTGGTAGGAGAAGGCAATATGGTTCCAGGTGGCTTCACACTCTGGTGGTTTCTTTTGAATTATTTTTGGGTACAGTAGGTGATGTCGGGCTTAGTGAAGGATGTGTTGCAATCGCATAGCAGGACCTGTAACACGAAGGAGGACATTTCTAAATAGACCTTTAGAGAGAAGAAGTAGAGTTTTAAAGGGTTTAGAAAATGATTTAATAAATCTGAGGAATAACCTCTTACTATTAGTTAGTTTTGGTGCACCCAAGAAGTTCTCCTGTATGTATAGAGAATTAGATGTCATTTATAGAGAACTATATTACTGTGTACTTTCTCTACTTTTTGGCACACAACTTGGCAAGAGTTTTCTTCTATCAGAAAAAAGGAAAAGAAGGCAATATGTCGGAAAGAGTAGAGGAGAGGATATAAAACTATAAAGAGCATTGGGCAGATGGGAAAGTGTATTTGTAACAACCCATTCAATTCTTTCTATGTCGTGCTTTTGAGATGTAAGCTTTTTGATGGAAAATTCTCCTCTCGTTGAAGGAAAGACTCAAAGATTCAACACAAGCAATTTTGTGCAGTAATAAATTAGTAATACCCAAACAAGAGAACGTCAAATGATTCAGGATGCTTTATCTTGCTGCATGTCTGAGGAGCAGCAAGAAGGAGTCTGTCCAAGTTGAAGAATACTGTCTTCACACTTTGCTCCATGTGCTGAAGACTTGAACCTTTTTTTCTCTCTAAATAGACCTTTTATTTCAATTCCCCATCTTCTAATTGTAGTTTATGTTTTCACATTGCAATTATTTTCAATTGAGACTCCAATCTGAGGCGTCTTGATTATTATTCCATTTTAAGTTACTCAGATAATTTTCAGTTATTTATGTAGCTCTAGTCGCTATGACATTATGAGTAGGAAATTTAAAATTTTTAGCTGTTGTAAAATTGCACATATTTTTGTCTGTATTATTTCCTCAAGGTTGAATTTATCTTCAGCTAAGGATTGATTATTTGATTAGTTAGCGGATATACCCTTAGGTTAAGTCAAAATTCACTATGGGACATTTCTGTGATCTGATAGAAAGTTTCAATTTCTTGTGCATAATATAATGTTCACAGGCCTCAGAAACTAAGGAGATAGATCTTCAGTTCTCATTGGAAGATCTTGAAACCATCAAAGTCATCGGAAAGGGAAGTGGTGGTGTTGTTCAACTTGTTCGCCATAAATGGGTTGGAACATTGTTTGCTTTGAAGGTCAGTACTCATCAAGCAAGAATGTTTTAACATTCCTCTTTTTTCAAATTTAATTGGTTACTGATGTTTGCATATATTTAGGACCAAGAAAAGTGCATTACTTACGCATTACTCCCTGTAAATGTCAATATCATGGAATAGTGGCTATGCAAGTGATCCTCCTTCGATAAATTGTAGAAGAACAAGTATTTGTGAAAAAGAGATTCTAATCCTTTTAGATAACCATTTTTAGCATTTGAGTAAAGGAATCAACAAGCAAATGCATCTTAACTATTCTTGGAATGACAATTTGCAGAATCTTTCATTACAGAATCTACATATGGTTCGCTGCAATTTGACCCTTGCTTCCTGGGCCATTGCCACTTTTTGTTAAAGTCTCTACTAGCTTCTTGTTGCTTCTGAAAGTTGTATTTTGGTTTAACTTCATGCTGGTCATCTCTTTTAATGTTGACGGGTGATTGCTTCTGACCCAGGTTATCCAGATGACTATACAGGAAGATATTCGTAAGCAGATAGTGCAAGAACTGAAAATAAATCAAGCATCACAATGTTCACATGTTGTTGTATGCTACCACTCTTTCTATCACAATGGAGCTATTTCTCTGGTTCTTGAGTATATGGACCGTGGATCTTTAGCTGACGTAATCAGGCAACTTAAGACTATTCTTGAACCATATCTCGCAGTTGTTTGCAAGCAGGTTCTTGGCTTTCTAGAAGCTAATGTTTGAACAAGTTTCTGCTCTCCAGATGATGACTTTTTGCTTCATTGCTGATGTTCTCTTTCCAGGTTTTACAAGGTCTTGTCTACTTGCATAATGAGAGACATGTTATCCACAGAGACATAAAGCCATCAAACTTGTTAGTGAACCACAAAGGAGAAGTTAAAATTACTGATTTTGGTGTAAGTGCAATGCTAGCCAGCTCTATGGGTCAAAGAGATACATTTGTTGGGACTTACAATTACATGGCAGTAAGTCCTCTTCCTACATCAGTAGAGTTGTTTTCTTCTGTGTTTTGGTGCTCTTTATTTTGAATTAGTCCATTACGAGTAACTTCAGCTATTTTATGAACAACTCCTCCTAGGAATAGTTTGGCGAGAATGCCTTTTAGTTTCCAACTATAAACTGACTCCTTCACTACCTGGTTTAAGCCTGAAAGAATAAGTGGAAGTACCTATGACTACAAGAGTGATATCTGGAGCTTGGGCATGGTCATCCTTGAATGTGCTATTGGGCGTTTTCCATACATACAGTCGGAGGACCAGCAAGCATGGCCGAGCTTTTATGAGCTTCTGGAGGCTATTGTTAGCAGTCCACCACCGTCTGCTCCAGCAGATCAATTTTCCCCAGAATTCTGTTCATTTGTTTCTGCTTGGTAAGAATACTGTTTCTTTTGCTTGTGTCTTACAGACTTTGAATTGTGCTCGCCAAGCAAAGATGGAGCTGATAATGGATTCCCCACCGAGTTTATTTCTGTTGCTTTCTTTCTATATCACCTTGTTGATGATTGAACTAAGTCTAAGGTTGTATATCATTGTTTTTGAATTTGAGACCTGACTTAATTGTTCACCCTAAATTGAATTTAATTAAAAATAGTTAACTCCTAGTTTCCTCATTATCTATTCATATCTTGCTTGCTGCCTGTTTCGAGTAGTAAAAAAGGCAGTCCAGTGCATGAAGCATCCTGCGTTCATGCAGGGCCTGGGGAAGGGCCGCATCCCAAAGGGTGTGATGTAGGCAGCCTACCCTGATCAGTGGCTGATTCCACGACTCGAACCCGTGACCTATAGGTCACACATAGACAAATTTACCCTTGCTCCAAGGCTCCTTTCGTTGTCTCAAGTAGTACAAGGAGTTAAAGTTTGGTGATTTGGTCATGATAATCTAGCTCACTGCATTGCTCTATTCACACAGCATACAAAAGGACCCAAGGGATAGATCTTCAGCTTTGGACCTTTTGGTAAGTATAACTCGGTGCATCATCTTTCATGTTTTCTTTTAGCTGCTGTGTTTAAATATGCAACTGCTTAGTTTACTACAATGTCACTTACAGAGCCACCCTTTCATTAAGAAGTTCGAAGACAAAGACATAGATTTCGGCATACTTGTGAGTAGCCTGGAACCTCCTGTAAATTTTCCAAGATAAATTCTCATAAATTAGTAGTATTACACATTATAGACATGTAATATTTTTCTATACCTAGCAGTTGTTATAAACATTACATGAGCTGATCGAATTATTTAGCTGCTTTCTTTCTTAAATGAGTTTGAATTTCAGAATACAATCGTGACTCATGGGATTGACCTTCTCTGAATCTCGTATTTTCCAAAGTAATGATTTATTTACGATGGACTTGCAACTTTAGCAACTTTAGCAGTTGCAAGCTCTTTACTTGACGAGCTCGTTGTAGGCTGTAAGTGGCAGATTATAATTGAATCTTATCCCAGTTACAATATGGCTTTACTTATATATGTTTTTAATTTTATATACTTTCTTTTCATTTACTGTGTCTTAGCTAGCGTTTGGCCATAAATTCCCAAATTTGTTTTGAAAATTTGATTTGGGTGAAGTTTGGTTCGAAGATGAAAATGTGTTTGGACATCAGTTTTCAAAACATATTTCCCAAATTTATTTTGGAAAAACATGAAACATGACCTATACTCACAAGTTATAAAAACTATCACAAATACCCAACAATACCATTATCAATAACATTCATTATATTATCGCAAACCATAGTCTTGAACATAAATAAATTTGGTACAAAATTATTATTTTTATAATGAACTACATGATACACTATCAGATGACCGAGAAGACGAAACAACGTTGTTACAAAATAATAAATAGTGGGCTCTTTTATAAAATACAAAAGTTTGGAGCAATTTTTAAAAATCCTAGTAGTGATATTTTGGCCAAAATTAGCCATTGAGTTGGTTTTGGGATTTGAGATTTGGAATTAGGGATTTTACCAAAATGTAAGCAAAATCTATGGCCAAACATGTGTTTGCCAAATCCAAATTTATTTTGGCAAACTCTATGGCAAACGAGTCCTTAGTTTGATGGGAATTTAAGCATATAAAGTACACTTTTGAATTTTGTGATAATATACCAAAACATAGTTGAATCTTACAACAATAATCCGGTATAATTTCACAAGAGGAGTCTGGGAGGATAGTGTGTACACAGATCTTATTCTTATCATAGGGTAGAGAGACTGTTTTCAATAGACCCATATAGTTGAATTTTATGGTCTTAAATATGTCCTTTCATCTATTTATATAAGGGCGTTTCATAAAAGGTAAAATAATAACTCAGTAAAATTTTACGAATAAGATGTGAGGAGGGTAGTATATATACAAACCTAACCTCTATCTACGAAGGGTTCATTAGGGGAAAAAATGAATATCAAATACAAAAATTGAAGTAGACTTTTGAATGTTGAGGTGGCATACCAAAAAGTGCGTTTGAAAGTAAGACAAAACAAATAAAAAAGGGATGAAGTATTAACCATTCAAAGGTTAAAAGTTCTCTTTTTTTGTTTTCAATAAAATTAGAAGTCATTAAGATTAGATATTAGGCGTACTACGCGTGGCTACTTCTTCCTGCTCTCTCACTCATGAACTCACGCTTGGTGTTTAGGCTTATTGTTTAAAAATTATTCCCAAATTTGTCGGTGAGGCGAATATTTATTTTAGGGAAAAGCTCAGTTATTAAAATTTTAAATTAGTAGGGCCAATAATCTAGCCTATGGACTGGGGCGATGGATGCGTGGACCAGTGGGCGAGATTTGTTCAGTGGGACCCATAAAACGAATTTGTGGTAACAGAGGCCAAGTAACACTTTTGCAGATCTATTTCCACGTGTATCATGACTTCTACAACAGTCAGCTTTTTTCTTATCCTCATATATATCATTCAATTGTGTTAGAAAATGACCTAATTAGGAGATAAAGCACAGACATTGACTTCCTTTTGATAGCCACCTTTATTTAATTCCGACTTTAATTTCGGCACTATTTATAACTTCATTAGGGTTTGATTCTTGCAACTATCGTAAATATATTACTCAGGTTATTGATAAATTCCGGTTTGATATATTTGGAATTTGGCTAAGCATATTTAATCTTTATTCAATTGAATGTGTATTGTTTGATCCTTTACATAGAGAATTATGTTATTCTTAGATTATTATTAGAAGTATACAATGCTCAAATATGGAGTAATATACTAATTTAACATAAACAATAAATACTTTATTAAAAATATTAAAGATTCACAAGTAGAAGGATAAAAAGGCATATTTTATGTAATTGAAAATTAAATATACTTAACCACATACGTATATCACAAGGACCACAACCAAAATTTGTTATATTTAAGAACTACAAACACTAATTTTTGTTTACTCGTAAAAGTAAGTTGAATTTATATGTGGTTTATAGACAAGTGAACTAATTTGATCCTAAAATAATGCAGTAATTGAAAAAATATTCGATACTTAGCCTTAGAATGTAGATGAAACATCAGAGATGACAATTTCGGGAACGGTTTCCGGGCACAACAATGATGAGATCAAAAAGCAAGAAAGTAAGATTGTGTATAGAATAAAATGTAAGTTTTGCCAGAAAATTCATGTCCTTTACAATGATAACTAGCTCACTATTTAAATTATGTCTAGGGAAGGAGGTCATAGGATCATGTACTCCTTTAATGTCAATTATGGGGTCATTAATGAAGATGTAACGGTGAACATAAATGCTAAATTCTATGTAACGGACCGTCGCCTTAATGCTGCAGAATATTCCCTATTAGATGCTACCGAACGCAGAGCATTTAATAGACCCTTATAAATGTTATCCTTTCCGGTGACAAGCGGAATGACTGCGTTCGGTCTTCGGCCATCCCATTCTTGGGTTCCACGTGCCCCTTCTTTAAACGACCACGTGTCATGTAATATTTTACCCTATATAGATAGTCCCCCTTCTTTCCGGTGACCTAACTTTGTGTTACCGGGAAGTTAGTAGAAATACCTTTTTGGCGAGAATTACTATAACTCTCTTTGAAGGTTTCCGACAGTTCATTAGACGCATGTCTCTTCGCATTTAATGCCCCGAACACGCGTCCTCCCATTATTCATCACAACTTTTGCCGATTATCGAGGTAATCATGACCATGAATTTTACCGCCAAAATTTTACTTATACACAACATTCTTTTCGTTTGTATTTCATAATTAAGCTTCTGATTTGCATCTTTATTTTCCATTCTTTCTCTAATTGTCTTCAAACACAAAGCCTTTTCCTTTTTCAATGGCTTCTTCCTCCAAGCGTACTGGTTCTACAAAGAACAAGAACAAAATCGAGGACTCTGTTCCTCCAACGATAGGTTCCATCATCCCAAGAAGAGTTAGTACCACAAAGGATTTTGAAGAGAAATTCCCTATTGCTAACCCTTGTACATGGGCTGTTAGTAGGTACCCTTCTTCCATTAGTCCTTCCAGTATTCTTGCTATGAAAGAGGATTGTCGCTGCCATGAGTTGGATATCATTGCTCCTGATCTATCGGAGCGAGTCACCCTTCCCAAGGAAGATTTTACATACTTTTTCACGTATCCCTTTACTTTGGGTGCATTTTCTTTAAGAGGAGAGCTTGATTCCGTGATTGAGGAGTTTTGCCTTCACTACCAAGTGTGTTTGGCACATGTAAGTCCTTCAGTGTGGAGGACGATCACCTGCTTTCGACATTTGTGCCAGGGAAGCTGGAGAGGAGCTAACCTTATCTCATATGATGAATCTTTATTCTCTCAAAATCTTCCACGGGGGAATGATAAACCTCTGCAAGCGTAGCCACCATGCTTTACTGTCTAGCATGGATGATGACAGCGACCGTGGGTGGATGGAATGGTTCGTTGCAATTTTAAACAACATCATTCGACTTCATCCTTCCCGGCCACTTAGAACCGCAATTGTAAGCTCTTTGTTTAGTATTTATTTTTACTAGATATTATTTTATGGTCGTATCAACTCTTCACCCTTCGCATGTTTCAGCAACTCGATGGATCCCACCGGTGGTGGAAGGTTTAGACCAATGGGTTCAGAAGATCTTGGACGTCACGATGCCCGAAACTCGTTTATGGAAAGAACTCGCACTTAAATACGGGTGGAAGGCCAAAAATCATGGTAATTCTTATTTACCTTGCTTCCATTTTTTTTGTATATGGAGAACTTGGTTGAACCCTTCTAACTTGTTCACAAAATTAGGTCTATCTGTGGGCTCTGTTGCTATCCCCGAGGAGGACGTTTTGGCTGATCCTGCTGATGCAGCGGGGCTGCTTCAGGAAGCACTTACTCGAACATGTATCTCCGAGCCTGTTTCGGGCGCAAACAATTCTTTACGGAGTCCTCGGCCGGAAGATAAGCAACCAAAGAGAATACGTTCCTCTACGGCTGAGGAAACGAATAAGAGGGTAAAGATTGATGCCCCCCGAGTCGTCTCCGGTGGAGATTACGGTTGGTCCTCCTTCCCGGCCGATCATAAACACAGTGATGATTGATGATGAAAAAGAAGCTAGTGATGATGGAGCTTCTCTTCATAGAAGGCGACGATCCTCATCATCTCAACAAGATGCTCGACTTGTTGATATAGTTACATCAACTGAAGACGATGTCTCGGCTCTTTGGGGAGAATCTGATTTGGTAGAAATGACAACTCCCATTTTCGGGCCCCAATTGTTGTAACCGGTGATGTAGGGCTGAGTACCAGGTCCTTTTCGTCTTTGGTTGGCGAGCATCCAACAACCAGCACTACATTTGATGCAGCTGCTTCTCACTCTTCAACTCCATTAACTTCATCTCCACCTTCACCAACACCATCAACGACTACATCACTTTCATCTTCATCTACTCTTCCACCAGCAGTAGCTACATCACCTCCATCGGTCGCACCTAACTATGAAGAAGGTGTTCCTCTTCCACAGTCCCCAGTTCATCAGAATTTGGGGCAAAATTATGTTGCCCTTCTGAAGATCCACAAAGCAGGAGAAATGTTACTCTTTCGGTCTCTAGATGCAACTTGCTATCCCGGCAGGTGGAGCTTACTAATTATTCGAAGCCTTTGGCTTTAGAAAAATATTGGTAAAATATTTAGGCACTCTCGGGAGAGTGCTTGTTGAACAACGCCATGCATAACGCCGCAGTGGTACCTTCTTTTCTTCCTTCTTTACTTCTTCTATATTTGTATGAATATATTCTAAGTTTTACTTATTCTTGTTTTGTAGGACAACTTTCTTGCTTCTGAGGGTCTTCAAAGTTTGATTCGTGAGAAGGAGGAACTTACTTCCGACCGAAACAAGCTTTTGGCAGAACGGGACCAAGTTGTACTCCACCTCTCGGAATTGGAAACTAAAGCTACTAAGGCCGTTATTTTGAAGGTTCATTTGCAACAAAGCGAGCAAGAAGTGGTAGACGAGAAAAATAAATTCCAACGTAATAACATGGAAATTACGTATCTTCGTCCTCCCAGACTATGACTGCACTTACCGCAACTTCTGAAACCGCGAGGTAGACGAGCAATGTTCACCTTCTTTTAGATTCGAGAGCAATGGAGGTATTGATAAGTACTTTTTTAGGTCCCTCAGAGCCTGTTGGCACTCCGGTTCCCATTCGAAATTATTTTTCTTTTTGAGTAGTGTGAAGAAGCGGTGGCATTCTTCCTACGACCGGGAAATGAACCTGATCAAAGCTGTTAATCTTCATGTAAGCCTTTGGACATCCTTTACATTCGAAAATTGACCTGAAATATCCTCTATGGTCTTGATTTTGTCGGGGTTTACCTCAATTCTCCTTCGTGAGACCAGAAATCCCAGAAACTTACAAGAACTGACACAGAACGCGCATTTCTCGGGATTAAGTTTCGTGTTATGCTTCCTCAAGATGTCGAATATCTCTTGCAAATGCTTAAGGTGGTCACCTGCATTCAAAGACTTAACGAGCATATCCTCTATATAAATTTCCATAGTCTTTCCTATTTGCTTTTCAAACATATTATTTACGAGTCGTTGATAAGTGCCTCCGGCATTTTTCAACCCGAAGGGCATTACATTGTTACAATATGTACCGAAATTTGTTATAAACGAAGTCTTTTCCTGATCTTCCGGGTTCATCTTAATTTGAGTGTACCCGGAATAAGCATCAAGGAAGCTCATCAACTCGTGCCCAGTCGTGGCATCAATAAGTTGATCGATATTTGGTAGTGGGAACGAGTATTTCGGGCATGCATTATTAAGGTCTTTATCGTAAACACACACGTGAAATTTAATGTTCTTCATAGGAACTACTACCACATTGGCTAGCGAGTCCGGATATCGTACCTCTCTGACCGAACTGATTTTAAGCAAGCAGGTTACCTTTTCTTTGACGAATTTATTCATGGCCTCGGCAATAGGGCGTTACTTCTATCTTACCGGGGGTACGTTGGGATCCAATCTCAGCTTGTGCACGACTATTTATGTTAGGATGTCATATTCTCGTGCGACCATGCAAAACAATTAGCATTGAATTTAAGGAATTTAATAAAATCAGACCTGAGTTGGAGCGCAGTACTGTACCCAAATGGAATTTTCTTTCCAAGAATTCATCGAACAATGCCACTTGCTCTAGTTCCTCCGTCGTGGACTTCGTTGCCTCCGTCTCTTCCGTACTTGGAAATATCTCGACACATGATATTGTTCTAGCGATTATGCCCCTAGGCTAACTCCTTCTAACTCAGGAGTAGGCACCGTATCCTATAATTGTTATGTCGTGCACTCCTTCCCTTTGGTACTGGAAACTAAGATTGCATTCATCTCCCTTGTTTCTGGTTGATCACTTCTTATCTGCTTGATTCCTTCGGGCGTTGGAAACTTCAGCAATTGGTGATATGTTGAAGGTACAACTTCCATCTCGTTTAACCATTGCCTTCCCAGGATGATGTTGTATCCCATATCACTATCTATTATTTCGAAGAGAGTTGTTTTCATTACTTCTTCAACGCTCGTGAGCAACAAGATCTCTCCCTGGGTCATCACCTCGCAAAGTTGAATCCAACGAGGAGCTTTGTTTGCGGAATAATACTTCCGGTGAATTTTGCTTTCTCTAATACTCTCCATTGTATGATATTAGCCGAACTTCCTGGATCCACTAGAACGCGTTTAATCTTAAAACCTAACACATTTAAAGAAATTACCAGTGCATCATTGTGTGGTAACAACAATCCGTCTGGGTCCTCCTCCGTGAAAATGATATTGTCTTCCCGAGGCCTTTTACTGTGAGTTATTGATACTTTCTTCTTCTTTGTTGCCGAAGAGGTGACCCCGTTAATCTCATTCCCCCGGAAGATCATATTGATCGTTTGGCGTGGGGGTTCTTCTCCTTCTTTCAAAGGTTCTTCGTGGTCCTTGTTATGACCATAATTGTTCTTAGCTCGGTAACTCAAGAATTCTGTGAGGTGACCATTCTTCACTAGTGTTGCCAACTCTTACCGAAGGTGTCAGCAGTCCCATGTTTCGTGGACGTTCATCCATGGTATTCACACCATAAGTTGGGATCAATCTAGATGGAATCAGACCTCAGACGTCTCGAGAATCACACCTCTTTAATATTTCTCATGGCTGACACCAGCTCCACTCTACTAACGTTGAAGTTATATTCCGATAACTTGGGGGGTAAGAAAGATCTCGAGACCCCGACATTTCTTTATCTTGGAGTGATCTATTGTTTCAATCACGATCGGTCCTTCTATCAATGATGAACTTGTTTGTTGCTAAGAAGTTTCTACCACGGCCTTCGGTGCGCTTGTAAGGCAAAAACCGGCTCCTCGATGTCCGTCGTAGTCATCCTTTGAGTTTTCTATGCTCTTCTCTCGTCCTTTGGCCAATGATGTATAACCGACCTGGTCATCTTCGATCCTTATCTTTGACTTGTACCGCTTGTGGACATCTGCCCAAGTTGTTGCTTTAAACTCAAGCAGACTCTCTTTCAACTTCCGGTAAGTGTATGAGCTTCTCAGATTCAAACCTTTGGTGAAAGCTTCACTTGACCATTCATCTGGGACATCTGGGAGCAACATTATTTCTTTCTAGAATCGGGTAACGAATTCTCATAATAATTTTTATTCTCCCTGTGCAATCTTGAATATGTCGGCCTTTCAGGCTTGTACCCTTCTGGCCCCGGCATGAGCCTTGATGAAAGAATCCACGACCATCTCAAAGGAATCTATGGAATGCTCGGATAATAATGAATACCACGTTAAAACTCCCCTCGTGAGAGTTTCCCAAATTTCTTTAGAAACATAGATTCAATATCGTGAGGAGCTAAATCATTTCCTTTTACCGCCATTGTGTAGGTGGTAATAGGCTCATGTGGGTCTTAAGTTCCGTCATACTTTGGAATTTCATGCATTTTGAATGCTTTGGGAATAGTTCTGGTGCCGGACTCAGCTAGTACGGTAATTGAGTATACTTCTTTGAGTCCGGGCCTTTCAATACTGGTGGCGCGCCCGGTATTTGGTCCATGCGGGCGTTTACTTCCCTCATGAACTGTAAAAGTTCATTATTGAACGGATCGTTCACGTTGTTGAGACCAGATCTACTCCCCCCAGCCCCATTGAAGCCAACTTCACCCCTGGGAGAGTTGTTATCGACTCTTTGCGTTTTTTGATTTGTGGGAACACAGTGAGTAATTGGATCTTGTCTGTTTGCATTATTCGAAGTCCCCGATAGAGCCTACTTCAGTTCCATCATAACCCGATCCTGCCTCGTAAGACGACCTAGAATGATCGCATGTTGCTCTTGCAGGACTCTCACCGCATCTACGACATGCTCCTCATCAGCATCATCGGGAATTGTCTCCAGAATCTGTTGGGGGTACTGCCTGTCATGCATCGGCGTGGAGGCATTCTTCTCATTGCTGGTGTCACTAATTGAATCCTCGAAATGAGGTTGATCCCTTCGAATTTCAGGGTTGTGCATGTTGTTAACAATATTTTCTGCATTTTTTTGTGATTTTTCCAAGAAAAATAATCAAATCGCGTTAGTAAAAAAGGCAAGGATCAATTTAATTGCGCAGCTGTCTAGGCCCCACGGTGGGCGCTAAACTATTTACCCGTAAAACGGTGCAATTGAATTTATACATGGTTTCTAGACAAGTGAACTAATTTGATCCTAAAACAATGCAATAATTGAAGAAATATACAATACTTAGCCTTAGAATGTAGATGAAACAGTAGAGATGACAATTTTGAGAACACGATTTCCGAGCCCAGCAATGATAAGATCAAAAAGCAAGAAAGTAAGATTGTATTAAGCTTAGTATAGAATATAATGTAAGCTTTGCCAGAAAATTCATGTCTTTTACAATGATAACTGAGCTCACTATTTATAGTTGTGTCTAGGAAAGGAAGTCCTAGGATCGTGTCCTCCTTTTAATATCAATTATGAGGGTCATTGATGAGGATGTAGAAATGAGCATAAATGTCAAATTCTCAATAACAGACTGTCGCTCTTAATGTGCAGAATATTCTCTATTAAATGCTACCGGACGCATAGCATTTAATACACCCTTATGAACGTTATTCTTCCCGGTGAGAAGCGGAATGACTGCGTTCGATCTTCGGTCATTCTCGTCTTAGGTTCCACGTGTCCCCTATAAACGACTACATGTCATATCATATTTTACCCTATACAATTTATTTATTAATATGAGACGGTATTTACCTTCTTTTATCGCTTCCTCCGGAATAAGATAACATTTCAGGGATTATAGAGATTATTTGTCCTACATAAATTCAGTTAAAATAGATGGAAAACCCCCAATAAATAAATAGAAAAGAGGTTGTACCGTCGAAATGGACTATGTTAGTAACTTTAATCAGTCAAGATAAAGTACAACCGTCAAACCATAAGTTACAAGGTCTATGTTGCACCATTGGTAAATTTGAACAAGTTTGACAGTGTCACTCGAAGTCAGGGGCGGATGCAACCTAGTGATTTCAGGGTCATCTGAACTTGATACTTTAAACGTAAAACATAAATTTATGGACAAAAATTCATTAAAATTATAACAAATAGTAAGATATGAAGCCACAATTCTTCAAAATATATTACATTCGATACAAAGACCTTAAAGAATGAACATGTAGTAAATTTAAATCATAAATTTCATTTGAAGTATTGTATAATTCAACACATTATATGGGAAAATATAAGACCCAAGCTAACTTGAGCAGTCAAAGATAATTAATTCTCCATCAACCTATCAATACAAGAAACCCTTTAATTTTTGTAGCCACAAAAGTGGTATATGCTTGTAAGAAAGGAACAATTATTTGAAATCTCTAATGTGACAAAATTAATTAATTATCCAATTCGCTTTTGTGGTATATGCTTATAAGAAAGGAATAATTCTTTTAGTACAATCTTGAAAACTAAATTGACTATATTATCATCCATTGAAGTTCTTCCTTGTAGCAATCCTCATACAAAGATATATACTTCAAGCCTGCTCTTATATTTTTCTTTTGGGAAATTCGAATTATTAAAAGACAAGGACGGTTTTTTATTTTTTTTAAAGTAAAACCTTTAGGCCTTTAAGATTTGAAGATGCAAGGTACTAGGGGAGAAATTAAAAAATAGTCAGATTTATAAGTAGTCATTCAAAAATAGTCAGAGTTCAAAAGTAATCGAAATCTAGCCACACTTCATGTAAAGATAAATCTGAACGAAAAAACTGTTCAAAATCCAGAAAATACTCTGGTATATTATATTGGAGTTCCAACATAATATACTGGAGTTCCGGTATAATATGCTGGTCTAGCATAATATGCTGGAAGTTCATACACATGTGCACCAATCTCCAGTATATTATGCCGGACCGGTCCGTGTTGCAGCAAAATAGTGGTTATTTTTCAATAATTTTAAAAACACTGGCTATTTTCAATCACCGGTCCGAAAACTGTTATATTTTTACAAGGTACTAGCTCTATTACTGAATTACTTCCTCCGATCCATTTTATGTGTACTTTAAAATTTTGCACAAACTTTTTATAAATAATAAGAAATTTAATAACTTACTATAAAATTAAACCATTGTCTCCCATAGTGCATACGATCTGTTTGGTACTTTGGTTAAAAAAAAGTAGAATAATGAAAGATTTTAAGCTCTTTGACTAATGTAGCCTATCATATAGGGATTCGTTTGAATCCATAGTTTTTGACATAAAGTAGTTGTATATAAATTTTTTACTAAAAACTCAATAAATATCAAAATTTGAACTCATAATTTTAACTGTATAATATATTTAATATTAAAAATTTAAAAACTAAAATAATTAAATTTAAATACTAAATCGACCTTCTTTTCGAAGAAAATTACAATTACAAGAGTGCCTTGAGATGTGAAGAGGCTGGGGACCTAGTGTCATACCTTTGTGGGGACAAAAGTCACAAAGATGGTGACTTTAATTAGTTTCCCCAAAACAAAAGCGTGGTGAGTCACATTTGGATGTCTACAAAAATCTACCTTATCCACTTTGCCTAATGGAAAATTAACCGTAAAAAGTAATCCGTAATTAAAGAATAAATGCAAATTAAACAACATGAAAAGAAACTAACCTTCCTCGAAAAAAAGAAAAGAAACTAATGTTGTAATAATAATAAAATCTCATTAGTATACACGTCAGTGATTATCCAGCCAAACCCTTCAAAAATCTGTCAACCATGTAAGAGTATTTTTAATGTTTATCTATAAATAAAAAATTAAATGAGAGAAAAGAGAGTTGAAGGAGATATGTATATAAATGTTTCCATATCAGAAACTTGCTAGAATTGCAACGTATTACTTAACTCTCTATATTTTTCCTTTCCATTAGCAAATTTTAAATAAATTATCAAGAAGAAGAAATAGGTAGAATGGGGTTGAAAGAGAAGAATGTAGAGACGTGGGTTATTATGGAAACTGAGAATAATGATTATTCCGTCCAGTCAAATTCGTCGTTTGAGCTAGATGATGATGCTTCATCTCATGGACCTTTGTATGACTTGTCTGAATTAATGGATCAACTACCCATCAAGTAAGTTCACCATTTATGCAGTTGAATGGATATTTATCTTAAGATTAATTCTTCAAAATGTTTTATGCTGGTGATATATAGAAGTTAAAGCACTTATCTCTAGTTTTTGTGTGTGCGCAGGAGAGGATTATCAAAATATTATAAAGGGAATAGTCGATCTTTTGGATGTTTAGCAAGTGTGAAGAACGTAGAGGATCTTGCAAAGAAAGGGAATTCTTATAACCAGAGAATGAAGTCAAATGGTTTAGATCTCAAAACATCATCATTTCGTCCAAAAGCTATCATTAAAAAGAAGTCATACTCTTCAAGTACAAGGATCAAATACTACTCTTCATGTGGCTAATTGTACATCTCCCATTTCTTTGTTAGCAAGCAACATGTGAAATTGTAAAAGGAAAATGGTTCAGTAGAAAGAGAAACAAATGTTTGTTGATTGTTAATCAAGTGATGGAGGATCAAGAAAAAAGAAAAAGGAATTATGGAACTAATTAAACCCTACAAATTTCTCGAGGAGTCTGATCAATTTTTCAAGGGTTCTGAGCAGTTAACACATTCATACTCGTAATATTAGTAATTGTTTTGGTTTGACTTTTGCCGTAAAATAAATCAAATCAACTATGCTGATTTGCTAAAATACAGAACAGAACAAACCACCAAAATAGAAGCCTTTTTTTATGCTAATCTTTTTAGTTTTTCCTTCACGTGAAATACAAATGAAATCATTTAATATATTAAAATTAAAAAAAAAAGTTCAGCTATCTTAAAATATTAAAAACGTCATAGCTTTAGAGAATATTTTTGAAATTTAATTTAGAAAATTAGGAAATTCTTTCATTTGTTCAATTCACATATGACATAACTACTTTCCTTGTCTACTTTTCTTTGCATTAATGGCCACTTTAGCCACGTCTAATTTGACAAAAGATCAGTCGTGAGTAGCGACTGTCATACCTTTCTTGACAACCAAGGCACGTGTCATGGACCCATAATCAATCTTTAGTTATGATTAGTTCATTGCTCACTATGCCATTTGGTTCACAGATCGACCTGTTGAAACAACCATAAGGTCATGGGCAAAGTGAAGGTGGCTAATAATATTAACCTTAAGTTGCTAGGTAATTTAGTAAGAGTTTAAGTTTAGTGCAATGCATGTACACAATTTTTTTGACAACAATAGGTAAATCTTCATATGAAGTAATGCTGAAAATACTCCGAAAACAATATGAAGTAATGCTGAATTTTGCTCCCAAAAAATTGAATGAGGAAGTAAACACAAGATCTGTCCCTCAGAAAACATAACCAACTGATTTTGGATCTCAATAAACTATTAAACTGCACAAACTCGTGTGTACACATTTGGCAGGATAGGTGCAAATCTGGGCCAAAGACTACAAGAGAAAAAGAAAGAAAGAAGAGTACAAAATCTTTACAACATTTCAAATTTTATAAACAGGGGTGATACCCAACAAATGGAAACACTTTCTCATCACAACAGCTGTTGCCTCACACAGCAGAAGCCTGCTTGTTTCCTCCGCTGAACCAACCACCTGCCAAATTACAAAATAAAACTTTAAGAGCTAGCTATCAACTCAAAAACAAATAATTCCTCAAAACGATCTTCATCCTTGCATGAATCTTATGTGTTGTTCTTGTTTCTTTAGTGCTGTATGCTGGAACCTATGTTCTATTATATGTGAGATAAATGTGGAATAAGAATATTTGGATAAGAGTACCTGAAACGACAAATACTCCTAAAATAAAAGTAAGGTAATCCGCCTTACTTTACAGTAATTTCTAATTTAAGAGTTTCTTTTTAGAACAAAAACTCGACATGTACGCTAATTAGTAAACTAATTCTTAACTTCCCCATCAATCTTTGCATAACAATTAATGTATTATTATTCATAACACTAACAATCCCTACATTATAGTCCTAGGATAACTAACCGTGAAGCAGCAGCTACATGCAATGTTTCCAGAACTACTAGCAAGTGGTTTCAACTTTCAAGCTAGTTTTTGGCAACTTTAGCCATGACTTATCGAGGTGAAGAGTACCCAATTTTTCCGTTCTTGGTTAACTTAATTCTCACTAGAAAGAATTCATACCTGACAATAATCTCACAAGAGATATTCTTACCTGACAATTGGTGTAAAATTTTGTGAAGTCTTCAGACAATTTGTAAAGATATTCACACAAAAGGTTTGGCAAAAGATTGATACAAGCCTCCTCAACGATCTGCAAATGAGAACCAATATTTACAAGACTAGAACTTTGCACAGATAATAGAAAGTCATGACGCTGTAATAATTATAGAACATCTACTTACCTCAGCAAACTGGAGCAAATGAAGGCCTAACGCACGTTCATCTGGATGAGCCAATACTATACCTCCTACCTGTCCAATACAAATCACTCAATCGTGAGAATTATTAGTTCTACAAATCCAATAACCCAAAGCATTAACTTTTAAACAGCCACAAGTCGCCAAAGAGCAATAATAGCAGGAACTATTTGACCTAAACATTGTTTGAACACCACACACACACCCTCCCAAAAAACATACATACAAAATCTGGAAGACATATTTCAATAAGTACAAATGAGATCTTTACCTTCTTTAAATCCTCTATATCTCTACCAGACTTTCTGATGATCGAACAAATTCGGGCATGTGCATACAGCAAATACACAGCCGTATTTCCCTGCCAATCACAGAGAAACACAAGTGAACGTCAAATCGATTTAACCAGGGCATAAATAAGAAAGCAAATCTATAAATCAAGTGCAAAACAGAAAATATTACAGGATCTCACCCGCTTCAGTTATAAATATAATCATGGAACTGTTTCCATGAAGATTGAAAAGGATGAAGATAAGTCTAATGAAGCACATGGGTTAATCCGAGGAGAGATAAATTAGTATACTAGTGCAAAATGAAATTTACTCATTTTGTAAATGGATATCTATACACACCTTATCACTAAGCATCTGATCGAAATTAAATGTGTAGTTGGTCAATCTGTTGTTCTTCAAGTCTGCATATCTATTTTCCATTCCAAAAGGGAAAAGAAAAGGTCAGAGTCCTCGAGAGAAGACAAGAAAAGCACAAAAGACATGTATCACAAAATGTACCATAGCAAACAATAAAGATAGTTATAAATCTATTTGATGGGAAATAAGTCAAACCACAATCATAGTTTTGAGTGTTATGAATTTGATTTCTTGAAACATCTGGAGATTGTAGATGACAGCACTATTCATATAAATGTGAAAGATTTTGGTAAAAAAGGTATGTACTCTCCAAAATTACACCTAACTGTAATTGGAGTGCATGCTTATGATAATACAAAGTGCCCAGCAATGACTACATAGAACCTATGTACTTTTCCCTATTGACAACCTCTTATGTAGCGCTGCAGTGGTCACAGGCATTCTGGCCTACTTGTTTGAGCTATTGAACCAGAATTTTTGTTCCAAACTTATTGCCACCAAGGCAATTGATTTTCGTATGTATACTGCCTCATGCTATATAAAGTCTCTTTCTTGAATCCTCCAATAAAATGTCACTTCTCCAAAATAGAAATTTTCTTTCACCGTTCATACTTTTTCAGTTTTGCCTGACAAAAGAGTTGGCCTAAAACAACCACTATACTAAAAGTTCACAAAATCATAGCACAAACCATTAGATTCCCCTGCTTTGCATGCGACGGACATGCTAGGTTGAAGTATGACACTAAACTGGTTTATGTTGATGACATTGACATAGCGAGCAATAACCAACAAGGAATTTCTCAACTTGCAATTTGTTCAATCACTTGCAAACCAAAGATTTGGACAAATAGAAATACTTTCTGGAGATCGAGGTAGCACAATCTAAGATTGGCATAGCTATCCAACAAAGAAAGTACACTTTGGATATATTCGAGGAGACAAGTATGTTAGATTTCAAATGTGTTGACACTCTTACGAATCCAAATGTTAAACTTGTCTCTAGATAGAAAAAGGCTAGAAGCCATTAGAAAATCCTGATGGATTGGAAGACTGGTTGACAAACTAATTTATCTCAAAATCACAAGACCAAATATTTCATCTGCCGTCAATTAAATTCTCCAAACTCCACGGCGTGGCCAACTGGCCATTAGGATGCAATAATTTGCATTTTGGGTACACTAAAGGAGCTCAAGCACAAGGACTGTTATATGAAGGTCATCGACAAAATGTTGGATACTTTAACGCAGATTGAACAAATTCTCCCTCACATAGACAATTCACTTCTGGATACTGTATCATGATCAGAGGAAATATGATCTCTTGGAAGAGTAAAAGACAAGATGTTATCACCAGATCTACTGCAGAAGCAAAATATCAAGCTATGACCCTTGCAACTTAAAGCTTATCTAGTTAAACAACTTCTCTAAGATAAGTGCATTGAAGTCACAAAGATGAAGTAAAAATGTGACAGTTGTACCTTCTTTTATATATAGACTCAAATCTCGTAGTTCATGAAAGAAACGAGATAGATAGAAGTGGATTGGCATTTTCTAAGATAGAAGATTGAATTCATATGCATTACCACTAGTTTTGCCAGTTCAAATTACCAACTTGCAGCTGTTGTAACTAAATCCCTTCAAGGCACTTGGATTGGATCCAGTAAATTAGTAACAAACTTGGAGCCTATAACACTTGCATGCTCCAGCTATAAAATGCTGGGTACTAAATCTCTTGAGGGTAAATGCTAGGAGAACTACAAGATATGCATTGATTCATATAGGTTTAATACAAACTGATCTGATTAGTGTACTCATGCATAGATTATGAATTTTGTTATGCCTAAAATTGGAATTTCACCAATTGTCACATAAGTAATTATCATAAATTCTCAACCAAGCTTGAGGAAATATTAAGCTCATCATCACTTGTCACACCTTTTTTGCTATTCTTCACCACCAAACTTGTAAGCTCTGTATCCAATTGCCCAGCTCATTTTTGTTCTCTTGCAAAATGAAAATAAGTACAAATGCATGCAAAAGCATGAGGAACTTACTTCACAGCACCATATCCAACTGCTTCAGCAGTTTGCTCCAGTTCCTCAGCTGTCCATTCTGTCGCCTTACCTGCTAAGACAGTAATGACAGAAAACATGAAATTCTGCATTATAAATTAAGATTGCAAAACTTTATTACCCATAATTGACAAGAGAGACGCTAATTCAAATAAAAATAAACTAGTACACAAAAAATCCCAAAATCCCTCTATTCAAGAATCAACCAAATATCATTCTACACACCTCGTTCTTCAAGTGCTAATTTACACCGGCTCTTGGCCTCATCAAGTAAATCAACTAGCTTAACCACCTCAGTACTCCGAGTACGAAATCGTTTGCCATCATCTCCTAAAACTAGACCAAATCCTACATGACTGGCCTTGGGAAAGTCGTTCTCGGTTGGGGGAAGCCAGCCTGCAAGTTTTGCAGCCTGAAAGAAGATTCGAGGGAAAACAAACCTGGTTATGGCTCAATCCTCATGAGATCATATCATAATCTATTCATTAAATAATAAATATATCTTAATATCATATGCCAAATAGGGATAGGAAAAGAGATACTGATTTTAGAAACTTACAGCAAAGACCATTTCAAAGTGCTCTCGCTGGCCAACATCAGTCACATATATCATCCAGTCTGCTTTCTCTTCATTAAGCCGATACCTTAAGAGTTGCATATAGAAGGTATCATGAAATCATGTGTTGAAACTTCAATATACATTGAACTTCGAGTCCCAGCATCAGTTACACCAGTTGATACCCAAATTGAAAGCCTTGTAAACTCAATACCCCTCTACCCAGCTAGTTACCTATACTACATCACATAGGTAGAATAATCTCATCATAATGGTTATATGGATTAATTTAAGATGGGTAATCTGTACTCAAAATCACCTCTTTGACATATATTATCATTTGCTTGCATTACACTGATATACAAGAACTCACGGCTACCTGTAAGACCTAATCTACCCCTCCTGCATACATACTTAATATACATGCAGCTCTTACACAAACCTTAATACTGAGACAGAAAAGTAGAGTAGCGCAACAAGCTTCCCACAGGGCTAGGTTTATCACCAAGTAGAAACGCAAACCTATTATATTTTAATGTCCTCTATGAATATGACTGGTGATTTTAGACACGAATCATGCAGTGACAAAAATGACATAAAGGACATGTCATATTGGCAGTAGAAGGGGCAAACATGACACCAAAGCCCATTAAAACACATCCCATGATTTTCACATAACAGCCTATAACTGCAAAGTCCATCCAAAAGCACAAGTTACAATGAAAACCAACCATAGTGCAGTAAGATCAGTTGAAGCATAGTTGAAACCACCATCCCTCTTAACAACAATAAGAGGTATTTTTTTCCCTTCAATAAAGATAACACGAGCTCCTTCGCTTTCTTGAATCAATCCCTTATTGTTAAGCAAATCTAACGCCTTGGGAATGTACGGATTGTAAAAGCTTTCACCCTAAAAAGAAGAAATACCAAATTAATCAATGAGGGTTAGCTTCAATCATACATAAAACAACTAATGCATGTGCATGCTACATGCTCAATTCAAAATGAAAAAAGAAATGTTTAATTAAAAAAGGATAATCCCCGCTGAATGAATCATCATATTCTCGTACCCAAGGGTTTGGCCTAGTGGTTAATGAAGGGTGTGGCCTAGTGGTTAATAAAGTGGGAGGAGAACATAAGGTCTCAGGTTCAAATCCCAACGGAGGCAAAAGACACGAGGTGATTTCTTCCTATCCACCCAGGCTTTGATGGGTAGAGTTACCTAGTACCTCTGCTAGTGGGAGGTAAGAAGTACTTAGTGGAACTAGTCATGGTGCGCGCAATTCGGGCTTGACGCCACCGTCATAAAAAAAATCATATTCTCCCACGATCCTTCTTACATGATATGATAGAACTATTTACACATAGTAGGACACTCGCACCAAATGAACTTCCCCATATTTACTTGACTACTAGAGACCAGATGGTCCGATGTCAACAATCACAAACCACACTCAATTTCTGCACCACAAAAAAGGCAGTCTGGTGCACTATGCTCCCGCTATACGCGGGGTCCGGGAAGGGTCGGACCGCAAGGGTCTATTGTATGCAGCTCTACCTTGCATTTCAGTAAGAGGTTGTTTCCACAGCTCGAACCCGTGACCTCCTGGTCACATGGAGGCAACTTCAGCACCACATACAAGATGAACTTAGTTAAAAGAGTATTCACCAGGATCTTCTAATTTTAGCCCCTCACCCCCACCCCCCACCCAAAACAAAATATTCTCTTTAGGGTTTAGTTGACCAACTAATTTGATCACCAAAACAAATCTGCAGAACTATAACGATAAGATCAAAAGTTCAGGCAACGGGCTACTCATCTTTCTTTTTCATTTACCATTAATTCAGAAATTAATCATCTGAATCTAAGAGTTTCAATATTTTTAGAAGTCTAATTAAATTTCAGGTGGCAGCAATATACGCAGTACATTGTCCAGTAATAACATACTAAAGCTTCTAATGCAACCGTCATGTGATTTCCTATTTTTATAGGAGTGCTGGCCGAGCTAGCTTGTGCGCAGCTCAATTAATCCACCGGATTCCTGCGACGGGCTAGAAATTATACCTAACTTTTTGAACCTTGGTTTCCCAAGGTTCATTCTAGCTTCATTCACCACTAAGCACACGCTTTGGTGCGACTGCTATGAGAATTCTCCTTCAGGGGAATACGTTTGAAGCATTCTCTTTGAGATTAAGTATTTCATATCAACGCAGGAACTGAGTTCTGGTTTAACTTGATAGATGTTCTGGGAGATTATTTTACTTGAAATATTTGTGCAACTCTGACGAATTTCTTACTTACCCATCCAAAAAAAATAGTTATGTATATTATCAAATGATATGTTGAACTCATAAACATAACCATTACAAAAGCCAACATCAATTGATTGATCTCTTTTAGATGGACCACCTTATATTTCCAATGCCAGTGAAATAAGCATATGCACATATCATAGTCTGCTTAGTTCTTAAATATGTCACATTATGTGCATGTTCCATTTTGGAATTACATAACAAGTGAAATCACCAAATTCAAAATCACTTCATGGGTTCTAAAAGTTGAAAAACAAAATAAGTAAAATCATCAGATTCAGAATCATTTCATGGGTGCTAAATGTTGAAACAGTACATATGTGATTCTAATAGCATGGAGGATCAGAAGAAATTTTAGCACGGCTCGTGGAGATACTAAACAAAATTAGCCTAGAGGATGCATCATATTTAGAAGGCAAAAACAAGATATATAATGCATGCTCTCCAGATTTCAATTTTAGATAGTAGAGAATGCTCAACAAGGTACCTTTTCCTCTAAGTGAACTCCAAGTCTTTCGTAAACCCTTTGAAATTCTTCTCTGCTAATTTCACAAATTTGTGTCCATGCCTTCCTGTACTTTTCCTCCCCTCCCTATGAGACATACACCAATTGAAACACACATATAAGAGAAAAGGATCAAATAAAATGTTATCCTTAAAAGTTATTAACTAGTTGAGCAGATCTTTCATGAGGAAGCTATACCACGATTATCAGATGCCATCTGGCATTTCCTCAAACAAATAATGCAAGAGAAGCAGTGGATATCTGCAAACACATTTGCCCCTCCCCTTCAAAGGACAGAATTGAATTGCCCAAACATCTATCAAGAAAAAATTTATCGCTAGATGCAGACTTGCAAAAGTTGAAAGTCACCTGTAGACTAACAACAGCCTTTTGCGCCCTCTCCTTGAAATCTGGATCATTGTCAAATCTTTGTTTTGAGGCCTTATAGAACGCCTACAAGAAATCAAGAAAAGGACTGATATGTCAAGTTATCATAAAAAATTCCATCATCCTACCACATGTACTGCTCCCTCCCAAGTGAAGTTTTCAAGAAACATATACGCGCACATTCCAGGGTATGCTCATATTTGTAGCTAATAATAGACAATTGTTTAAAAACTTCCAAATAAGTCAAGTAATAATTGAAAATGATAGTATGTGAACAAAGAAAAGAACACTATGTAGTATCAGAAATTTCTGTCAATGCTAATCCTTTTCTTTTTACATTATTTTCTATTAAGCTAATTTTTTATGTGCATATTGCATGCTTTATCTAGGACCAAATGGAGATTATCAAAAATCACAGAGTAAGATAATAGGAGCATGACAGTTAAATTTGAACATTCACCTGCAAATCTCCAATGGCTTGGGCACTAGCAGCTTCCCAGTTAGGAATTTTGTCAAAGAGGTACTCAATTAACATTCCAAACTGCAAAAGATATAATAAGTGTGAGGCTTTTTGACTTACAAGGTAAGGGAACAAACCATTTCTAGTGCATAACACACTACTCTAAAAAGAGAACTTGTATCGAGTCATAAATAAATCACTATATAGCTTCGTGGATAAAAATCCAATGAACATAAAATTTGGTCTTTCTTTCAAAACAAATCAGAGTAAGATTGCTCATTCAACTAACAGTTGCATGAATATTTCAGAATAATGACATGGTATTTTTTTTATAGGTATGTAAACTTGAATAATGATAGACTATTCATGTCACATACCTATTTTTGAAAGAGAATGCAGGAATTTTTATTCACTATGAAACCAGCATTAAGTATGTGCTGCCAGATATAAAGTATGTACAAAATCAGGCTAGTCCTGAAAAGAGATTAAAAAATCTGTCAGTGTCTGGCTGTCTGCTTCGTATACATCTTCCAATGTACACCGACTAGCTAATAACCGTAAAAACTGATATTTCCGACACTGTATAGTTTGAGCTTTTCCTTCAAAACACCTAATTTCTTTCCTTGCATATCACCCATAGCACACACGAAGGAATTGTATTCCATATAATCTCTTTGTCCTTTGTCTAATGATGTGAATGCCAGCAGCTGAGAAGATCTATAACAGAAGTAGGCATCACTGAACAATCCAAAGGATGTTGAGAAATAAGCTCCACGGAAGTACATAAAAAGGTGCCCTGATGTCTCCACGTCCCTCTCACATGAGACACCTGCCACATAAATTCATTCCCCTCCTCATCAGATTCCGTGTAACCTCTAGATCACGGGATCGAGCCGTGGAAGCAACCACTAATGCTTGCATTAGGGTTGACTGTCTACATCACACCCCTTAGGGTGCGGTCCTTCCCTGGACCCTATGTGAATGCGGGATGCCTTGTGCACCGAGCTGCCCTTCATCAGATTCCGATGAGTCAATACCGCACCATGGGCAGCATCTCAACAGAAACAACCTACCTTATATGGAGGCCTCGTTCTCCAGATCCTTCTCCATGGCCATGGACACTCTACTGTGTTGATTGAAGAGGTACCAAGCTTTTGTAGCAGCTATTAACTGAGAAAATAGCATTTCTTGAGAACCAAATTAAAGTATCAAGATTCCCCAATTAATTCCCAGGGCTTCCAACTCTGCCCAAACAGTTGCAGCACCCATTGAATCTCCCAATCATTATAATCCCTTATAAATCTAATAGTCCACCCAAACTAGTGCCCAGTGGCATCAGCATGTTCAGCAAATCTTGAAATTGATCTTGTAAAGGTGTGTGGACGTCCATGTGTCATGCCAAAATTAAAATTGTCCATTTACCAATTTTAACTTGATCATAGCAAAGAACACCCCAATGTTCACTGATGTGCTTCCAAACCCCAATTCCATAAGGTCCCTGAACCACTTTAGTGTACCACGGGTCTCATGGGTCGTGGGCCTTATGGCCCTATTTTGCTAACAAAACTTTTCTCCAAAGAACCCCTTCTCCAAAATTGAACCTCCAAAGCCATTTGTACAGCAAGCTTTGGCTATGGATCCTCAGGTTCCTTACTCCTAATCTTCCATTTTCTTTGTCAAGAGTACCAATATTCCACCTTACCAAATGAAATTCCCTCTTCCCTTTCTTCCTCACCAGCAAAAAATCCCTTCTCAATCTGTCTGAAGTCTTTTTCACAGGTGTTATCAAACACGAAAGAGCAAAAAAGCTCTAAAGCCCGTTGGGGTTTTAAGCGCAAAGCGCAAATAAAACGTGGGCTTTAATTAAAAAGGGCGAAAATGGAGAATAAGTAAAAATATGTATATGTAGTTCAAGACAAATATTTATAAGCATGAATAACAAATATATGGATAAAAAAATTATGATAAAGTGAAATATCAATTGTTAGGTGTCGCCTTTTCATGATTACACTTATTGGCAAGGAAAAGTATGCCGAACCTTGATGTGACATTGAAGCACCCGCAAAGCGAGGCGAAGCGTTCAACGTGTTTAGAGCCTCACTTTAGGGTTTAAGCGCACTTTAAGCACATTGTTTTCCACTCATGTACTATAATAAATTAAGGCTAAATAGACAATGTTATAACATCGATGTGGATAACGATAATCAATATAATATTTTACAAGAAGAAAAGGCAAGGATATCTGTTTAATTCACCAGTTCTTAATTGCTTTAACAGTTCAGGCAATTGATGTATCAGTTTGAAAAGAAAAGAAGTCTAGCCCAGAAGAATTTGCAAACGAATTTAGACATGTATATCTTATTCCAATTGCTCATGACAAAGACAGAATAACGAGATTATTTGAGCATGACATCTACCTGTGTTCCCCAGTCACCCACATGGTTTCTCCGAAGAACTTCAACATTAGAAAACTCCAGCATTCGGGCCAAAGTGTCTCCAATAATAGTAGATCTCAAATGACCAACATGCATTTCCTTTGCTATGTTTGGAGATGAAAAATCAACAACTGTCCTTTTGACAGGAAGCTTTGGTGCCCATGTTTCAATACCGTCTATTAGCATCCTCTCAATGCTCTGTATCAACAAAAACAACAATGTCATTATATGATACAAACCTTTACAACAACAACTGGGGTAAAATAAAGCGAACACCTTTGCTATCCATTGCTTTTTTAATACAACATTAACAAAACCAGGTCCTGCTGTAGAGCATCTCTCAATCATTTCTGATGCGGGAAGATTATCTATAATAGCCTAAATATAAGAAAACAAATGCGCTGTTAGTATCTTGCACTTAAAGACTATTATCAAAACTACGAACTTCGAAGATACTGGCATGAATAGAAATAAGGCAAAGAGACTATAGAGGATGTCAATGTCATTACCTTTCCAACAGGTTGAGGACCCCTGAACTGGGTACCTTGGCCTTTAATCTTATTCCACAAGCTCATCGCATTGTTGCTGCCCAAAATCAAACCCCATGGTGAAAAGTTACAGGAAATAATGGCCTAATATTTCCAATGCAATAAAACTACTAGTGATATTAATAGAACTATTAATAGTCTTAACAAATCGGTGTTATCAAAAGGCGAAAAGAGCAGAAAAGTGTTGTGTCTATTGGGGCTTTAGTCGCAAAGGGCAAGCAAAGCGCAGGAGTTAATGAAAAAGGAGCAAAAGAAGAAAAGACTACATAATATATCTGCTATTCAATAATAATTACTAATGCACCAATAACAGTTAGATGGACAAAAGGAACTTATAAACTTTAAGTCAGTGACATATTTTATTGTTTAGCATGGCTTTTTCATTACAAAGTCCATAGGCAACGAGACACACTAAGCGGGGAGAAGCAATCATCCATTTTTGCACTTAGCTAGTTAGCTTTAAGGGTTACGCGCGCTAAAAGTGAGCCTTTGACGACCACTGTAGTTACTTGTAAATTAAGTAATCCATACCACTGGTAGTCACCGTGTCTTGCATCATTGCAAATAGCAATCATAGGCTGCACATCTTCAATATCAGGGAATGCTGCCCTAAGTGATTCCTCAAATAGCTTTGCTAATTGCTCCTTAACACTCCCTACAATTTCTTTATCCTGTACAGTAAGGAGGTATATTAGCTATGATTCCGCAGAACATTGCAAGTCATTATCATGCAATTAATGAAGATAATAATAATAATAATATCAATAGAGTGATGTATTTTCTTACAGTTGCCATGGTTGATATTGGCCTTGAAGATAGTTTTACCACACTGAAAAATTCCCTAGATGTTGCTCGGGGAATACCTGCCTAGTTTCACCAGCACCGTGACAAAAATTACCACAAGCACTAGCACATTACATCTAAAGGAAATAGATAGAAAGCAAGAAAAGTAATCATCCAAGGAACAAATAGGATACTGAAAGAAACTCCGGATGTTGTAAAACATGCTTTCCTGACGAGCAGAGATTAATGACGAGGAAGGCTATTTTATTTGCTACTAATACTTGCTCTGATACTCTGCCCAAGCCTGGCTGAGGAAGAGTTACAAGGCGTAAAACACGAAGATAATAGAAAGTTGATGTTTGTAAGTTTAACATCTTTTCCTTGATATAAAAAGGTGTTCAATATACTGATGAGAGCAAAAATTCTCAATTTTTCCGCGTACTCCAAAATTCTATCATTCTTTCTTAAACGACCATCAGCCATTTTTCTGGAATCTGATTGATGATTTACTAGCTCTATATTAACCCAATATTCAAGTTCAAACGGACAGCTAGGCTCAGCATTTAAGTAGAACAGGCTTGGTAAGCATTAATTGAACATCAAAATGAAAAACAAAATTTAACTCAAATTCATGATTCAACGAAGAAATAGAAGGATTGAAGTCAAACACGGAGGAAAATGACTCTGTGTATAAGTGTATATTAAAAACAATCCATCAGAAAGAGATACAGGAAAAGAGAGAGGTTTACCGGTATTGAGAAGAAAAGGGGAGAAAGAAGAGAGGTGAAGGAGCTTGGCGGGTGGAGACGGAGAGAGCAAAAGCACCGGCGGAAGTTTGAGAGAAGACAAGGCCAAGCTGCTCATTTTTGTTTGGGTTTTCCTATTTTATTCCTCTTCTTCGGTCAGTTGGAACTAGACTTTTCTTCTAGGGTTTCAGGAGAGATTAGGATAGGGACCTTGTGGTCAATTCTCAAGTTTCTCTGTGTTCCCTTTCAATACCCCAATAAGAGATTGCGCTATGTCATGATGTCATTTTTCTCGACATACACGATTAACGACTATATAAAGAGAAAAAGACCGAGAGACATAAGATTTAGGGCCCGAATTTAATTTTACTCAATGTACTACTTCCTATTCACAATAAGTGCCAACTTTTTTTTTTTCTTAAAATAAGGGTCCAGTTATATAATCATGAAAGAATTCAATTTATTTTTAAAAAATAATTCTTATGTACATATCTTAAAAAACTTTTTTACTCCTCACATTAAATGTTTAATTAGAGATAGTTTAGTCATAATAGGTATTTTTGTATAGAATTTAATATTTTCTTAATGAGCGTGCTAAAAGCAAATTGATCGTTTATTGTGAACCGGAGGGAGTAATATTTTTTTCCAATTCTAATTCCATTTTCGGAGGGGTTATTGGTCAAGTGATAAAGCGTGTAATTTATAATTAATGAATAGTATCAATTATTAAAGACTTATCTAAATATAAGATTAATACATATTTTTCTAAAATAAGCTTTCTCATAATCATACAAAGTCATGAACCTGTTTGGATTGGCTTTAAAAAGGTGATTTTTCAGTGCAAATAGCTTTTAAGCGAAAAATTATAAGTTGGGGTTGCCCAAGTAATTTATTTTGGCTTATTTTAAGCAATTTTTAATTTTTAACATTTTAAGATTGTCAAACACTGACAAAAAACTAAATAACGCTTAAAACTGATTTTATTAGCTTAAAAGTCATTCCAAACACCTGTCATGGCCATGTCACCTTGTCATACGATTTGGACTTATCTAGTTTTAAAACAAAGTTACCTGTATGTTAAATTTCTTAATACTCTAAATAAACTTTTTAAGCCAATAACATATTTTTTATTAGTCTTCTTGGTCAAAGCCACTTTGTTTAAGAGAATGGGAATAAGAATTTTTGCAAAGATTTTAGTAAAAATATTGCAAAGATTTGTTGGTCTTCAGTCATTAAAAAAAATGAGGATAAACACTTTTTAGGGAACATAATCCAACATGCGTGGAAAAATGTATATAAAATACTCTTCGGTGCATTACATAATTCAAGTATTATATTGGCCAAGCATGATCACATATTTTTTCCCCAAACCCATCAAGTCTAGGTATTCTCATAATCTATAGAGTACAATTCTTTTATTTCTTGTGTTGGTTTTTTAAGCTTATTTAGCTTGAAAGAGGAAGAATGAAAAATAGAAGGAAAATAAAATATTTGAGTTTTTCTCTTTGACAAAGAAATATTTGTCTCATATTGAAAGAGGAAAAGACTTTTAATAAGTATATATACAATTGTTCTTCTTCTAGCTCTTAAAGAGTTAAGAAGAAGGCAAGTTTCGTGCTGTCATCGCTCGGCTTCAGCTTCGGTCAAATGATCGATTGATTAATTAAAAAATTTAGACCAAATTTATTTATTAATAGCAAATATTAACGTAATATTATTAAATATCCGTTTTTGTAACAAAAAATTAATATTAAATCCATTATCCACTTTTGGTACGGAAAATTAAGTTTCATCCACGTCCGTTTTCTAATTTTGTAACGAAAATTTAAGTTTCCTCCGCATTTTGAATTCCCGTTTTATTTTGTGTAAATGCCATTTACGTTATGGTCGTTTTATGTAAACAATCACGATAGCCCTTCTGAAGAGTTGCACCTCTTCATTTAACCTCAACATGTTGGCTATAAATAGCACTATATTCTCTCAGATTTTCCATACGAAATTTTGAATTCTCCTCCTTTCTTCTGCATTGTTTTAAATTGCTATTGATCATTGTGTTCGCTGAAATATTGAGGTTTGAAGTACCGTACACCAGTGTGTAACTCGTTCTATTCTGGGAGGAAATAATCCACAACCCCGGGTACTAAGAGGGGATTAAGTTCCTTGAGGAAACACTGTGAATTTAGTGGGTTCGGATTAAATTCTGTTTCTTCTACATTTCTGTTTATCCATTATTTTTCTTCTCTAGAATTATTCTACAAGTACAGTATATTAACAAGCTTAAGGAACTTAATTATTTTATGTATTTATGTTATACTCACTATTCTGGATACTAAAATCTTTGTGGTTTTCTACTCCTGTTTTGGAGATTAAAGCCGTCGTGGCAATTTTCTACTTCATTGGAGATTAAAATCTACGTGATTTTCTACTCCAGTTTTATTCGGTTTGAAGATATAAAACTTCGTTGTTTATTAAAAGTTTGTTTGTGTTATTCGTTTACAGAAATGACGAATGAAAACGGAAACCAAATTATTCCGTGGTGATTGTCAATGCATCGACAAGCCGAACAACACCATCATTGGCACCGGCAAAAAACCCCAGAAAGTTTTCCGGATTGATTTCAAGCGGTGACAGCAGAAGATGTTCTTCTACTTCACGACTTTAAGTCTACAGAAGTAGGAAGATGTTCCTGTTCTGCCTGACAAAACTCCAAACAATGAACGGGTTCTCGTGACTGAGGCGTCGAAGCATTCTGATTTTCTATGCAAGAATTACATTCTTAGCAGACTGGACGACGATTTGTATGATGTCTAAAGTAATGTGGGGACGTCAATAGAATTGTGAATTGCGCTTGAAAGGAAATATAAAATGAAGATGTCAGTTTGAAGAAATTTGTTGCCGCTAAATTTTTGGACTACAAAATGGTAGATAGCAAGTATGTTATTACCCAATTCCAGGAATTGCAAGTGATTATTCACGATTTTCTTGTTGAAGGTATAAGTCGAATTAATACTGATGTTGAAAGTATTAATTATATTATTTTTACTGACAGAATTTTCGTTGAAGGTCTTGTCATCAATGAAGCATTACAAGTTGCAACGATGATTGAGAAGTTGCCTCATTTGTGGAAGGACTTCAAAAAAGACTTGAAACACAAATGCAAGGAGATGTCGCTTGAAGATCTCATTGTTTGGTTGAGAATCGAAGAGGCCAATAAAGCTGCTGAAAGAAAGGTCGTGGAAACTCAACAATGATGGGAGCAAACATTATTGAGGATGCTCCTCAAGATAATAGAAAGAGGAAGAAGGCTTCTGGACCGAAAAGCAACCCAAGCAAAAAACAGTTCAACGGGAATTGCTACAACTGTGGAAAAGTTGGACACAAATTTGCAGATTGTCGTGCTCTAAGGAAAGACTACATGAAGGGCCAAGCAAACGTGGTTGAAATCACGAAGATATTGATGACTTGTGTGCTATGCTTTTTGAATGCAACCTGGTGGGAAATCCTAAGGAGTGGTGGATTGATTCTGAAGCCACTCGCCATGTTTGTGTTGTTAGAGTTGTGTTTGCTACATATGCTTCTGTTGGACCCGAATAAACGCTTTCTATGGGAAATTCTGCAATGGCCAAAATTGAAGGATGTGGCAAGATATTTCTGAAAATGACTTATGGCAAGGTGGTGGCTCTGAACAACGTCCTTCATGTTCCCGAGATTAGGAATAACTTAGTCTCTGCTGGACTTCTCGTTAAGAACAGTTTTAAGTATGTTTTTGTATCTGATATGGTTGTAATAAGTAAAAATAAGATGTTTGTAGGAAAAAGGTTACCTCAATGAGGGCCTTTTCAAACTAATGTAACGGTCGTTGAGAATAATAGAATTCCAGCTTCTTCTTGATTACTTGAGTCAAATGATTTATGGCATACACGTTTGGGTCATGTCAATTATAAAACCTTGCGAAAAATGATTAATTTGGAATTATTGCATAAGTTTGAATGCGACAAATCAAAATGTCAAATATGTGTGGAATCTAAGTATGTTAAACTTCCTTATAAGTCAGTTGAAAGGAATTCAAATCCTTTAGACTTAATTCACACTGTATTTGCGACATGAAGTCAATATCATCTCACGGTGAAAATAAGTATTTCATAACTTTTATTGATGACAGTACTCGATATTGCTATGTTTACTCACTTAATAATAAAGATGAAGCAATAGACACATTCAAGCAATAAAAAATGAAGTTGAAACACAACTTAACAAGAAAATCAAAATGATAAGAAGTGATAGGGGTGGTGAATATAAACTATTTTTGAAGAACTATGTTTAGAATATGGAATTATTCATCAAACAACGACCCCTTACACGCCCCAGTCCAATGAGATTGCTGAAAGAAAGAATCGTTCAGGAGATGATGAACGCATTGTTGATAAGTTCTTATTTGCCACATAACTTGTGGGGGGAAGCCATTATTACGGCTAATCGGATACTAAAGCGAGTACCTCATAGCCAAATGCAATCCATTCCATATGAAAAGTGGAAAGGAATGGAGCCCAACTTGAATTATTTTAAAGTGTGGGGGTGTTTGGCAAAAGTCCAAGTTTCTAAACCCAAAAGGGTAAAAATAGGACCGTAAACGGTTGATTGTGTTTTCATAGGATATGCGACCAATAGTAAAGCATATCGATTTTTGGTTCATAAATCAGAAAATCTCGACATTCATAATAATACAGTTATAGAATCAGATAATGTTGAGTTCTTTAAAAAAAATTGTGCGTATAAAAAGGAATGTGAGTCGATTGGTGAAGGATATAAATGACCTCGGGAAGAAACAAATTAAAGTACGTTTAATCAGGAGGATCCAAGACGTAAATGTCAAAGGATGTCTACTTCATTTGGACCAGCTTTTGTGACTTTCTTATTGCAAAATGAGTCTCAAATATTTAAAGAAATTATGTCTTCTTCAGAATCATTATTCTGGAAAGAGGTAGTCAATAGTGAAATAGAATCCATATTGAACAACCATACACGAGAATTGGTTGTTCTTCCTCCTGGAAATAAATCTTTAGGTTCTAAATGGATTTTTAAGAGGAAAATGAAAGATTATGGCACTATTAATAAATATAAGGCAAGAGTTGTGGTCAAAGGGTATAGACAACGAGAAGGTCTTGATTATTTTTATACATGCTCTCCAGTTACAAGAATTACGTCCATACGAACATTAGTAGCATTAGCTACAACTTATGGTCTTGATATTCATCAAATGGATGCTAAGACGACCTTATTAAATGGAGACTTGGAGGAAGAAATCTACATGGAACAACTTTAAGGGTTTGTGGTTCCAGGTAAAGAAAGGAAGGTATGTAGACTTTTTTAAGTTCCTTTAAGGACTAAAACAAGCACCCAAATAATGGCATGCAAAATTTGATCAAACAATGTTGTCAAATGATTTTAAGATAAATGAATGTGATAAATGTGTTTACATAAAAAATGTTCCAAATTACATCGTCATTGTTTGCTTATATGTGGATGATATGCTGATAATGAGTAATGACATTGCCAACATAAATGCGACTAAGCGTATGCTAACTAGCAAGTTTGATATGAAGGACTTGAGAGTTGCCGATTTAATTATGGGGATTAAGACCCATAAGACTCCTCAAGGTCCAGCATTGTCACAATCTCATTATATTAAGACAGTACTTGAAAAATTCAAGCACTTGGATTTTAAAGTTGCAAAGACTCCGATTGACATGAATATTGCATTAGCAAAGAACAAAGGCCAAAACATATCACAATTGGATGTTGCTCGTGTGTTGGGATACTTAATGTATATCATGAATTGTACACGATCAGATATAACTTGTGTTATAAGTAAATTGAGTCGATACACAAGCAATCCAAGTCAATCTCATTGGATGGAAATGAAACTAGTTTTGGGATATTTAGAACATACACAGGACTTTGCTTTGCACTACAGTAAATATCATGTGGTGATTGAGGGATACTGCGATGCAAATGGGATACTGGTTCAACTGATTCTAAAGTCCACAAGTGGATATGTATATTGGTGGAGGAGCGGTATCTTGGAAGTCATCCAAACAAACTTGTATTGCCCGCTCTACAATGGAGGTTGAGTTCATAGTCGTAGATAAAGCCGGTGAAGAAGTTGAATGGCCCCGGATTTCTTGGAAGACATTCCATTTTGGCCCAAACTGTTGGCACCAATATGCATACATTGAGATAGTCAAGCGGCAATTGAAAGGGCTGGGAGCGTTATGTAGAACGGTAAATCTCGTCATATACGACGAAGACATAAAACCGTTAGGCAATTACTCTCTAGAGGAATTATCATGATTGAATACGTAAAGTTTAGCGATAATGTGTCAGATACACTTACAGAGCCGAGAACAAGTCATTGTGGTGGTAACTCTACCTATAAGACTAGAGATCCCAAGATCTAGGTTCAAGGAGGTCAAACAAAGTCATTAATGACGGTTCAACATTGTGAACTAAAATTTTGGTCCATTCTCGTGATGAGACAATGTTCAATATGTTGGGACCAAACACACACACAAGTATATGTGGTCGTCAAGTAATAAAGTGACTCAAAAGTCGGATGTCGAACTCACAGAGACTTAGATTGATCGTTAACTAAGCAAACTAAATCAATTAATTGTCCAAGATATTTAGAAGTGATATTTTTCTCTTAATCATCTATTGCGAAAATTAAACAAGTAACAACGAATTTATCAAGAATGCGATTTTGTATGACAAGATTTTACTTCATAGGAGATGGAAATTCCAGGGTTGTGGTTGGTTTATCAATCCTATTAAGTTCAATAATCACACTCGTTAATCCAGATTATCTATGATTGCTAATTAACCGGATCGTTTATATGAATAGCATGTTCCCACAATACTACTCGTCTGGCCACAATATATCAACCATATATTCCTATGGTATTAAGTCTATCATGAACGAATATAATACGTTATTTAATTAAGCAAGAATGTTAAGTATATTCCTATCCTAACTGCAAAATCTTCCCCCGAGCCACGGGTTCAGAAACAAGCTCTCTCTAATTCTACTCTAATCTAAATACATCTTTCCCAAGCATAGCATAGATAGTAAATAGAACTCAACTGCTGGACAGGCAATTAAGCAATTATGCACAAAATTAGAGAAACAACCACAAGATGATAATCCGAACAAACGAAGATGTAGTTAGTAAACGTTAATAATCATGTCAACCACAACCCTAGAACTAGAGTTCTCAACCAATCATGTTCATAGTAACAATTTTTCAAGTATACTGCATAAACAATGTCATGACCCAAAATCTATTAAGGTCGTGATGGCGTCATACACCACTGTCGGGCAAGCCAACACAAAATAGTTAAATTAAATTCCTATTTTAGCATTTTGAAATTTGTCACTTTCCATTTCATTACATAATAATAATAAAAATCCGCTAAGTAAGTAACGATGGTTTAACAATCCATTTAATAAAATACATCCCAAACTCATCCCAGAATCCGGTGTCACAAGTGCATGAGCTAATTTCTAAGAATTATACATGTACTACAATACTTGTCCGGAATACAAACTGGACAAGGAATTTAAAATAAAATACAATACCTATGAGGGAGACTCTGCCGACTATGGGTCGTCTCCGGATGATGCAGCTCGTCTAAGTCTCCAAGTCAGCTACATCACTGCGTCAAGTAGGGTCGCTAGCTATGAAAGTACATATGCAATAAAAATGCACAACAAGTATAGCATGAGTACGAAAATAACGTGTACTCAGTAAGTATCCCGCCTAACTTCAGAGAGGTAGTGACGAGAGGTCGACTTCGACACTTGCTGGAGGTTAATACAATATAATCAATGTATGATATAAAACATGGGTATTAACATCAAATAACAAATAATGTCAGGAAAGAGTAACTGTTTCCATAAATTTATAAATTCTCTGGTTTACGTCATTTCATTTAGCAGTTTACATTTTAAAATAAATTTAACATTCCAAGTCACACATGGTATATAGTATATATATCATGCGCAGGAAATGTCGAGGGTCGAACGACCCGAACCAACAATAATAAAATGTGCATTGCCGAAGGGTCGAACTACTCGAACCATAGATGCATCTATTAACCGACGTGGCGTATGACTCGCTCCCATGAGAGTAATGAAAAGAATCACTCCGCTCGCGTAATATATATTGCGAAGCGGTCACACATACGCATACACATTCAAACAGTCCACCCCTACTATATCGGGAAAAGAAATTACCAATAAATGACAAAGTTCCCTTTTAATAGTTACAAAAATAGTATTTAAGTCTTTTCCAGAATTCAGTTATCAAATTCGAAAATGATCTAATCATTTTAAATTTCTTCAATAAGGTTACAAATACGACAAATAAAACATGCTTTTGGGTCTTAGACTACTCGGACAAGCATAATAGTAGCTACGCACGGACTCCCATCACTTCGTGCATACGTAGGCCCCACAAATAGTAGCACATATTTAATTATTTCTCCTATGGGGACAATTCCCCCTCACAAGGTTAGAAAGGAGACTTACCTCGCTCCGAAATTCCATAACCGGCTTCTAAGCCCTTCCGACGACTCCAATTGATGCACAATGTCCCACAACTACCAAATAACGGGCAAACCAATGAAAATTCACTCAATACTTGTAACAATTCAAATTATATAAATTCCCAACTCCGCTCGAAAAGTTGACTAAATTATCCTCGGGCCCACGTGCCCGGATTCCAAAAATTTTCGAAGATAAAGTTTACCCACTACCTCATGAACCAAAATATGTAAATTTTCTCTCAATTCATGCCCAAATTCAGGGTAAAAATCCGAATATACCAATTCTAGGTCTTTCTACCAAAACCCCAAGTTTTCACTAATTTCCCATGAATTTTCATGTTAAAATATATATGTAATCCAAGTATTTAACTTGAAATAGGTGGGAATCACTTACCTTTACATATATGATGAAGACGGAGCTCCAAAATCGCCCCTAGGTCGTCTCCCATGGAGGAAATGAGATGAAATGAGCCTAACCCATTTTTTGCAAACTTATACACTGCCAGGAAAGTCTTATTCGCGTTCGCGGGCATACCCTCGCGTTCGCGAAGAACAAAAATCTCAAAAAGCAATTCCAAACTCTTCTCAGACAGCCTCTATTAGAATGATCATAACGTTTTGCACAAAATTCTAAATGACAAATGGTTTAGTGTTCTGAAAACTAGACTCCAAGATCTACAACTTTTATGTTTTAGTCATCTCCCAATTCCTTATAGATTTCTAGATATAAGCTGCCAAAGTCAGCCCTATGCAACACAAATTTCTTCTTCATCTTCCCGGACACCCTGTGGTGTACCAGCCATAACTCTTTGTACACAAATACAAATGCTAAATGGTTTACCTTTATAGAAACTAGACACAAAGGGAACTTTTATTCTTACATCATCTCAAAATTCCTTATAGATTGTGAGATATAAGCCTCCGAAGTCAGACCTGCGCAGCCCCCTGACCACCTCCCTGTGACAAAATCATCTCAATCCTCCTGGCCACATCGACCGCATCCTGGAACAAAATATCAGTACTCGACTCCCTGGCCATCTGGAGTCGTACATGCTAGGCTAATCCCTCAATGAACCTCCAAACTCTCTCCCGATCAGTGGGGAGTATCATCAATGCATGCTTGGCTAGAGCGATGAACCTGGTCTCGTACTAAGTAACATACATAGATCCCTGCTGGAGGCGCTCAAACTGCCTCCTAAGATCCTCTCGCTGAGTAATGGGAAGGAACTTCCCCAAAAATACCTCTGTGAACTGAGCCCAAGTCAAAGGTGCAGACCCAACTGGTCTGTCTAAGCAGTAGTCCCTTCATCAAGTCTTGGCTGCGCCAGATAGTCGAAAGGTAGCGAAGTCAACTCCATTAGACTCCACTGCACCCATGTTCCGAAGAACCTCATGACAACTATCCAAGTAATCATGTGGATCCTCTGATGGTGCATCAGTAAAAGTAGTAGTAAATAACTTGGTGAATCTGTCCAGTCTTCATAGAGCATCTGCTGACATAGCTGCACCCTCGGCTGCCGGTGCCACAATACCCGGCTGAGCTACTCCAGCTGTCTGAGGTGCTGGAGTCTGGAACTGAGTGGCAACCTGCTCTGGGGTATGAATAACAGGAGTCTGGGTCCCTCCCCCAGCCAGAGAACCAGCTGGTGCAGTAGGAAGAAGACCTGCCTGAGCTACGCTCTCAATGAGTCCTACCAGACGGACAAGAGCGTCCTGAAGCACTGGGGTAGCTATGAACCCCCTCTGGGACCTGCGCTGGTCCAACTGGGACTGCCGGAACCGGGACCTCCTCGTCAGACTCGACCTGAGGGTCCTCCACTGGGGCTGCTGCTCTAGGCTTAGCCCTGCCCCAGCCTCGGTCTCTAGCACGACCTCGTCCTCGACCTCGACCCCGACCCCTCGTAGGAGCTGTAGTAGGAGTGTCGGGATGCTGAGCGGAACCAAGGGAAGCGCGCGTCCTCGCCATCTGCAAAATGGAAACTCAATCGGTACTCATAATTCATATCGCACGACAGAGATGAAGAAATGTGGAGTTATCTTAACTTTGCAGCCTCTAGGGGATAAGTACAGACGTCTCCGTACCGATCCCTCAGACTCTACCATGGTTGTTTGTGAGTTGTGAGACCTAAGCAACCTAGAGCTCTGATACCAACTTGTCACAACCCGAAATCCCACCCTTCAGGACGTGACTGCGTCTAACGTTGAACCCGCTAGACAAGTCAACGTGCACAAATAATCTAACTTTTGAAACCCAATTCGACAGTAGTAAAGAAGATACCTTTAAAAATCTTAACAGAAATAACGAAACACTTTAGAATTTTTAACAGCGGAAATGTAATGGAAATTCAAAAATGCCAAGTGGAATAGTAAAATACATAATGTCGCATAAGCCCAAAACCGGGGTGTCACAACTCACGAACTATCTAAACAGAGTGCTAAATACATAGTTTGAAAAGAAATATGTCATTGTCTTGAAACTGGGGAAAAAGATAAGACAATAAGGAATCCAAAGGCAGGAGAGACGCCAAGGCCCACGAACGCCAGCGGGTATACCTCGAAGCTCTGGGTGGACTGAAGGTGACTCCCTTAATGCGGTCCGCTGGGTCCGGATGCGGGGTCTGCACAACATTAAAAAGTGCAATGTAACATTAGTACAACCGACCCCATCTACTGAGAAAGTGCCGAGCCTAACCTCGGCCGAAGTAGTGACGAGGCTAGACTTGACAATAACGATAACATGTCCTATTCTACAGCAGGTAACATGAATAATACAAGGCAAAATATAAGCAGACAAGTAAGGGATACGAGAGAAGTAAAGGGGAACAAGTGAAATGAAGCAGTTAAATTGACATATAGAAGTGAACAAGGGAGGCAATTTAACACAATAGCTAACAAAACAAGTACAAATACCAGAAATTTAATAATGGCACGGCATCACCCTTGGTGCTTTTACTCTCTTCCTCACAATGCAATGTAATCAAATATCATGGCACGTCATCACCATTCGTGCTTTACACTCTTCCTCACTATGCAATGTAATCAAATATCATGGCACGACATCACCCTTCGTGATTTTACTCTCTTCCTCACAAGCAGTGTACAATGTAAGGCAATATAAATCATGGCACGACATTAACCTTCGTGCTTATAATCAATGTAAATCATGGCACGACATTAACCTTCGTGCTTATAATCAATATGAATCATGGCACGACATCACCCTTCGTGCTTTACACTCTTCCTCACTATGCAATGTAATCAAATATTATGGCACGACATCACCCTTCGTGCTTTACACTCTTCCTCACCAAACAATAACAACTATAATGGCAAGGAGTACAACATAGTGGAAATACATTTCAATATCACCTGGCAAGGGGAAACATCAATCAATATCACAACAATTGCCCGGCAAGGGTCTCAGCTATAACCAATCAATTCAAATATATCCTTAACAGTTGGATTTTCAATCGAACCAATACATCATAGGTTCTTCAACCAAGATTTCCAACAATAACGGCTTCCAAGTAGAGACAAGTTCATAATATAACGAACATGAAAGTAATAACAAGATTTTTATCAAAATTAGACTCACGGGCATGCTTGACACACAATGCATAGGTACTCGTCACCTTACCTATGCATTGAACATGATAAACACTTAGCACATAGCATACAATACCTATTCCCTCACCAAAGTTAGGCAAGACACTTACCTCGGGTCCAAAATATAGCAATCAACCTTCTAACACCGCCTTTCCTTTGAATTCAACTCCGGAACAACAATATCTAGGCATAATTAACTTAAGTATATCAATAAAGACTCAACAAATCCAGCCCATAACCTAATTATCCATTTCCAAGCACTCTTCCAAAAATACCAAAATTCGACCCCGAGCCCACTTGGTCCAAACACGAGGCTCGGACCAAAACCCGATCACCCATAACCCCACGAGTTAAAATATATAATTTGTTTTGAAATCCGACCCCAAATTGGGGTTGAATTGCCCAAAATTCCCAAAAACCTAACTCTACCCAAAACCCCTAATTTCTACTTTGATTTTAGAATTTTAGGCCTAGATTCTAGTGTTTGATTGATGAAAATAAGAAGAAATGATGTTAAGAACACTTACCTATGGAGCTATGGAGGAAAAGTTCTTCAAAAGTCGCTTAGGTGGGTTGGGGAAGAAGAAGAGTTGTGAAAAATGGGAGAAATCCCGAAATGATTCTGTTTTGGGACTTAAGAATCGACTGGGCAAAATTACTCTCCGCGTTTGCGGGCCCCAGGCCGCGTTCGCGGAGGTTTAGAAGCTTTGGCCTATGCGTTCACGGTTGAGGGGTCGCGTTCGCATAGGGTAAATGACCCTCAGCCCTCCCCTGGACACTAACCCTGTGCGTTCGCGCTCTACGTGATGCGTTCGCATAGGGTCCTAACCCTGAGCCTCCGCGTTCGCACCTTGGAGGGTGCGTTCGCATAACTTAAGTCACCCCTACCCTCCGCGTTCGCACCACACTGGGTGCGTTCGCATAGCACAAATTACCCAACTCCCCCAGACCCCACTTTTACTCTATGCATTCACATCCCCTTGGGTACGTTGGCATAGAGTAAATACCTGGACACCAGCAAGTTGAAAAAAACCCAGATTTTTCTTGCATTTCACACCCCGTTAGCTACCCGAAACTCACCCGAGCCCTCGGGTCTCAAAACTAAAAACACACACGACTCTCAAATCATCCTACGGACTGATTCAAGCATTTAAACCATCGAAACATCATCAAAATCATCGAATTAAACCTCAAAACTCTTAGAATTTTCTTAGAACTTCATAAAGCTTAATTTTCCAATTTTGATCCGAAACACGTCATTCCAAGTCCGTTTTTCACCAAACTTCACAGATAAGTCACATAACATATATTAAACCTGTTCCGGGCTCCGGAACCATAATACGGGCCCGATAACACGTTTTTCACATCAAAGTTCATTTTCAAAAACCTTTATTATTTTCAGAAAACAATTTTCTTTAAAAATTCATTTCCCGGGCTTGGGACCTCGGAATTCGATTCCGGGCGCCTTAGTCCCATATTTTCCTACGGACCCTCCGGGACCGTCAAATCACGGGTCCGGATCCGTTTACCAAAAATGTTGACCAAAGTCAACCTTATTCATTTAATTGTTACAAAAATTCTATTTTCATCAGATTTTCACATAGAAGCTTCCCGGCTACACGCCCGGGCTGCGCACGCATATCGAGGTGAAATTAACGGAGGCTTTCAGAGCTTCGAAACACAGATTTAGCTAAATTTACTTAGGATGACCTTTTGGGTCATCACACAAGGGGATCCACGCGAACGCGAAGAACAACACCAGACACCAACATTAGCCATTTCAAAACAACCCGAAATGATCCGAAACCACCCGAAAACACACCCGAGGCCCCCGGGACCCCGTCCAATCACACGACCCAGTCCCATAACATCCCACAGATCTGCTTGAGGCCTCAAATCACATCAAACAACGCCGAAACCATGAATCACACTCCAATTCAAGCTTAATGAACTTTAAAATTTCCAACTTTTACATTCGATGCCGAAACCTATCAAATCACGTCTGATTGACCTCAAATTTTGCACACAAGTCATATTCGACATTACGGACCTACTCCAACTTCCGGAATTGGGATCCGACCTCGATATCAAACTTTCTACTTTCGGTCGAACTCCTCAAAACCCTTCAAATTTCTGACTTTAGCCAAATGACTCCAAAATAACCTAGGGACATCCGAATTCACTTCCGATCGTGCTCCCAACTCCAGAATCACCATACAGAGTTATTCCCAGACTCGGAATCCCAAACACACATCATTATCACTGAAATGCCTTTCAACCCAGACTTAGGAAATTTCTTCTAAAATGTTAACTTCCACAATATACGTCGAAACGCTCCCGAGTTATCCAGAACCCGATCCGAACATACGCCCAAGTCCGAAATCATCATACGAACCTGTTGGAACCTTCAAATCCTGATTCGGAGGTCGTTTACTCAAAATTCCAATCTTATTCAATTCTTCCAACTTAAGGCTTCCGAAATGAGAATTTTCTTTCCAATTTTACTCAGAACTTCCTGAAGTTCAACTCCGACCACGCCTACGAGTCATAATACCTGAAACGAAGCTGCTCATGTCCTCAAACCGCTGAACGATGCACTAGAGCTCAAAGTGACCGATCGGGTCGTTACATTCTCTCCCACTTAAACATACGTTCGTCCTCGAACGTGCTAAGAACTGCTCTGGAGTTATCTGAAATCACTATTTAACACCTTGTGCGCCTGCCCGTGCTACCATAACCCAGTTGAGCAAATTAGCTTGATCAAATCTGAAGATATCCTCTTTTATCCATACAATAAGCTCAGAACCCAGTTCCAACACCTGAATTTCTCTGCCATGCTTGTTTCTAATATATGAGCACCGTATCAACTACCACACGAGGGACTAGAACACAAATGCGTATCTTTGCTGAATTAGCACCATGCACCGCGTAATTCATGATCTGACCACAATGACATTTCCTGAACCTTAATAGCCAAATTTTCATGAATCTGATGCTCCCAATGCACCTTCTGATATATATATATATATATATATATATATATATATATACACATCCCGCTATAATGCTGACAATACCACCACACAGAGGAGATGTGTAGAAATTTCTAACCAACTGCAGAGTTAACCAAACATTGAATCTCATTTTTTATTAAAATCATCACCTCATTACTAACCAAATACTACTATTTGTTCTTTAATATACTTCACAAAAATCTTATTGCACTGATCACTGATCCAATAATCTCGTCTCACCCAATATGAACTGCTCAGGCAACCAATCACCCCAGACATGACCAACAGTCTTAGATGATACCACAACGTGCCGATAGGCCACAACTCGAATACGATACATAAGCAAAACGAACTATGAAAGAAACTACTCGACTCACGCAACTAATATGAACTTTCTTCAGAGAATAGGAAGTAAAACACAAGAACAATAATTATAGGGAACGTACTCAACATCATAATGTTGCGGCGCACACCCCGATCCAAATAACATACCCGTGGCGGCATGCCACCCGATCCACACATGAAATTCACATAAGGAGATACATACCGAGCTAAATTGCTCATTACCACAAAATACTGAATATCAGTTGTATTCGCGAAAAATATACTCGCCATGTGGATCTATTAAATGGCAGCACGTGTCAGCAAAGCTTGGAGAAAAGTGAAGAATGACATATGAATATGATATGTGAAACACCCTCGGGACCGAACATACTTGTACCGTGCCTATTAGCCACGGAATTGTCATCATAAATAGCTCAAAACAGATGCGGGAGAATATCTCATAACTACAAATGAGGAAGGAATAAATTAATCCCGAATTATGTGGGATTTATCATCATTACTTCATCAGTTACAAATCAATTATGTAACGTGCAATAAATGATTGTAACGGCCAGAACAAGGCAATTAATTGCAAGATTGACTCAACATGCACGAGATTGACTCAACAACCACGGGATTGACTTAACAAGCACGAGATTGACTCAACAACCACGGNAACAAGGCAATTAATTGCAAGATTGACTCAACAGGCACGAGATTGACTCAACAGACACGAGATTGACTCAACAGGCACGAGATTGACTCAACATCCACGTGATTGACTCATCAGCCACGGGATTGACTCATCAGCCACGAGATTGACTCATCAGCCACGGGATTGACTCATCAGTTATGGAATTAACTCATCAGTTATGAAATTAACTCATCAGTTACGAATTCCAGCATTTACACAGCTGTTACAAGTCTTCCAAAAGTAATGGATGGGTTGAGTAAATGCTCATAATGGACCCCTTATTCAAGGAGAATGGTTACTTAAATTTATCCCTATAAATAGACATAGTTTTATCACAATCAGGGATCCAACTTTCTTCTCTACAATTTTATACATTGTAATTCATATCATCTTGCTTCCAAGTTAGCCACAGTTTGGCCCTTCAAGCTCCGTTCGACTCAACATCCTGTCAAGGATTATTCAATAAGAATTATTTCTTCTCTGTTTCATTTTTATTATATTATCTGTCATTAAATTTATTTTCCACTTCTCTATCACGTTGTATTAACAAAAATTATATCTCTCGGATTGAATCGGTTGCTAGTGGCCCGTCATACAAAAGTATTGTTTTGACCTTGAAAGCTATTTTTTGGGTTAAACAGCTTGGTTTCGTTACCGAGAAACTCAAGCAAATTTGCTATTCAATCAAAGATACTAACAATTTTTGTTGATATTTGTTTGCTTTCAGTTTAAACCTTCATCATGGCCGAAATTTGCCAATCAACACAGTTGAGGACAACCAAGCTTGAGATGGCTTTACCATGAGAAAGGAAAAGGCAATAATAGCCATGATGCTGATATATAAGCAACAAGAAGAGAAAAATAGAGAATGTACATCGGCATATTGGTACCACAACTATTAGTACCGAAACTTATTAAAGAATCTACGCCAAATAGTACCGAGACATGAAGTTCAGGTACATCAGGTAATTTTAATTTGCACAATTTAGTTCTAACTTGACAGAAACAGATCAAGGAACAAGACGAGCGGATAGAACACCTCCGGGAATTCTCAACTATCCCACGAGAATGATATGCAGCACCGAGCTTTAAATGGAGAAAGGCACGGATGTTCAAATGAAAGTCAAAAATAGGTCCGAGCAAAGAGATACGGTATTTTCTTCACGGGCTGAAAAAGATCCGAACCTTCTCGAACAGGTAAGGAATCACCTTGCAAAATTAAAAATTTCCACAGGAGAAGAATGAAGGTTAGGAAAAGCAGGGGTAAAACACCCACGAGATTGTTTACAACGATACCGCACCTGACAACTGGAAAAGAAAAGATAGGTGCGGGATGGATAATTAAAGACTACGAGGAAGAAGGTTCATTAATAGCCATGGACAATTACACAAATAATTTCGGATACAATCATTGAACCGAAAAAACAAAAGCCACGAGATCAAATGCTGAAGAACCAGAAACTATCATTGGATTCCCAAATAGGAAGGTTTATGCTGGTCGAGACTCGACACCGAGTTTAAAGGTAAGTTGATTAAACTTTTACGTGCTAATGCAAATTGCTTTGCTTGCCACCATTGTAACCATAACAGGTGTACCACCGGAGATAATGGTTTATATGCTCAATATTGACCCGCGGTATAATCCGGTCAAGCAAAAGAAGAAACCAGAGCCAAATAATAAAAGATAAAGTTATGGAACCTCGAAAGGTCGATTTAGTCCGAAAAGTTGAATCATTCGGACTCGTTGCTAACATCAACCCATCATCACTTTCAAAATTCCGAGGAGAAAGATGGTTGCTAGTATGCCACATTGTCTCGGATGTCTAGGTAAATGCAATCTTAATTCAAGGAGAGAAAGGTACACAATCTCTTATCTATTATAGAATGCTCTTACACATGGAAATTGTATATCTATATTTTGAGAAGTTGGCATTAATTGCTATTGCCCTAAGTTTAAGGCTTTATTGTTAATATCATTCAATTCTCGTAGCCACTATATTTTCATTATATAATATTTTGCATAAATGAGAATTGTCAGCAAGACTAGCTAGATGAGTAGTCAAACTTATGTAATATGATATTATTTATCAGCCACATACGGCCATAAAAACACAAGTCTAGCAGATTTCATGACTAATCTTTGCTTGAGCATATTACCTGAAGCTGAAATCAAAGTACATGTTATTTCTGTCATAATTCTCGGGATCTGAACCTTTTACACAATTAAGTCCACAAGTATTAAAAGTCCTTGGTTAAGAACAATGCTTAATCCCTACCACAAAAAGTATTTAGATTTCACAAAAGTTAGTTTATTACTAACAACAAAGATGAGTATAAAGAATATGATACATGCTTGAATTAGCTGGGGACCCAAAGCATAAGTATTGATTTGACAATTGATCAAATCCAAGAAAACTATGCAGCCCAAGAAAATCAAGTCGGATGTGCTAGTCTCGGATCTACTGCTAATATCACTGACTCCAGAAGCAACTCTGGACTCTTATTGAGAAATATCATTTCCGGATCAAACAATATCAGGATCAAGTCATCCCTTATCTGGGCGATCCCTGATTTATCTTCCAATTAGAATGAAAATGAGGTAAGCCCGACTAATTTAATTTTGGCATAATAACTTCATTGATTACTTGCAGAATGAGACTTTTCCCACAGACAAGCACGCTCTCGACAACTCTGAATGTGTCTCATCCGGTACTGCCTTATTGAAGGAGAATCATATTTGAGAATATTCAAGACTCCAAAAGCTAAAATGCCACATGTACCAAACAAACAAAATATATGATGCAAGAAATCTACAAAGAAAGCCGTGAAAATTACTCCGGTATAAGGATAGCATGGTCCTCGACAACATTTTGGAACCTCCGTAGTTCCCGGCCAGAGTAAAAAATAAAGAAA
>ML280093.1:725-27663 GCA_005239495.1 Nicotiana undulata | reverse complement strand
CGTTCTCGCACCCGAGCCTGCAGTTGGTAGGTCAAATCCCTCTGTCCAAGTGATTGAGTTGAATAAATCCAACTCCTCCCTTTATATGAGTTAGACAATAGATCATCATCATACTATTTTACAAGCATAAAGAATAAAAGTTGATTATGAAAGATCAAAATGACACTACAATATTATTAGACTTTTATGCCCTTAAAAGTTATATTAATAATACCTTCAATATTATCTTCTCCTTCTATTTTTTTTAGCTTACATATTCAGATTATTATTATTTCTAAATGCTATTCTCTTCTTATAAATGCAATCGTGATTCAAAGTATTTTACCATCCATGTACAAAATGATATAATTTTTCAATTTTGTACTAATTATATGAGATAGACGCGCAATGCAGGTACATTGTAAATGCTTAGAATTCCAAACAGTTAATGCTTACAATTCCGAAACAGTACTCTAATACATAACAGTTCACTAATGCTTAGAATTCCAAAGAGAAGTTCAGGTAAGATGCGGAAACCGAAGCGATCTACCTTAGCTTCCTCTCTTAATTTTGAAAACCTACCATGAGAATATAAGGAAGAATGATGCAGGACACTGCCTCTATGGGGAAACAACAAGAGAAAAAGAAGAGAAATCTTTGAGGATTGATAATATGGAAGATCATGATCATGGTCACGATGATAGGAACACAAGTAAGAAGATGAAGCTAGCTTGGAATTATAAAAGCTAGATCTCTAAGCTTGGTTTAGAAATAACAATGCAGTTGCAGCAATGTAGTTGATAATATTAAGAAAGAGTAGAAAATTAAGACATTTGGGTTTCGTTTAGAAGAGTTGGAATGTTGTTTTTACCTGCAAATTATCTCTTCAAGAATCAGCTAAGGAATTTTTTTTTAGTATATTATTTACCTGAGTATTATCCATTTGCTTGCCTAATTAATTCTCTATCCTTTAATTTTCTCCTATTTTGTTGGAGCTACTCATGCTTTTGACTTTAAAATATGGTTTATGCTTGCGACAAGCCGTGGCGTTGCGCCACGTGGGGCAAAAACCCGTTTCGTCAAAAAATAATATTGTGTATATGTATAAATAATGATTAAAGCTGCATAAATTTTGTATACATATTTTATTTAAACTCATTTGACAATATTATTTTACGGCTAAACTTATGTACTTCTAAAATTGAACCCACTTGCACAAAATTCTGGGTCCGCCACTGACGACAAGCGTCACAAGCCACTCGGTTTACCGTTTCTTAGTATTTTCTTATCCATATCTACATGGTTTCTGCCCAAAAAATTGAAAATCCCAGCATTTTTGTAAATGTCCAGCCGAACAAAGATAAATTTTCCTTTGCTGTTTCTTTTAAAATTATGATTACTTGATTCTGTTTCTCTCTACAAACAGTTTGGTTAACTCGAAAATTATGTTGCAAGAGAACTTTGTTAACAAAAATAATAATGGTCTCTTAAGTTTTTTCTTTAACGTTTATGTAATTTTTTAGCATAATAATATCATGCACTCTTTTATCTTTAAATTCAGTTCATACATAACATATGTTTAAACACTAAAATTTATGTGGTTCTTGAAAAGTTTGTATTATTTGCCACGTGTACAATTAAAAGAACCCGTGAAACCAATTTTGAGGAAATGAGTGTTACTCCAAGATTAGAAGTACATAGTACTTAATTAAGTACAAACATTAATTGTGGGCGCGGAGGTCAAAAGAAGAGAAAAGACTGGAAATAGCCGGTGGGCGGTGGCATAGAGCGGCGGGGTAGGCGGAAGTCACGGGAAATAACCAGTGATTTGGGTCAACTACTTATAACCCGATTGGCCTACGTGTCAAGTGTGAACCCACCAAACTCACGTCCATGCCCACTTATTCTCTAGCTTTTTGTTTTCTTTACCTCTCACTTCCTTTTTTCTTTTTTTATTTGGAGCGGAGGCAGCTAGTGAAAGTAAAAACAAAGTTGCACGATGAATTATTACCATTAAACGAAAAACTCCAATTTTGTCTTCTGTTGTCCCGTGGTGTACGTCAAAATTTTGGATTAGCAATTTTAGCATATTCGACATTTGAAAAAGTAAATAACAGTGAAAGGTGACGAACGAACCAAAATAATTAGAGTGATCAAGATAAGTAAAGAAGAATAATATGATCTCACGCCGTTTCTTGGAGGTATAGATTGATGATGATATTTATACGTGCTGTTTTGTATGTTTGTTTATCCTAAAATTTGAGTAACAATTAAATTTGTATTGAGGTCTCAAAGATACGTGATTTGGTCCAATACTAATTGGTAAACAAGAAGACAAACGTATAAGTTAAGTGAGCAAGTTAGATCAAACCAATGTATGAGCGAGCCTCGACCTCGAGCTAAGATGACCTCGAGGTGATATGAACAATAAAGTAAAGGACAATGAAGCTAAAGAACAATTCTGATGAGAGATGAGCGAAAAGGTAAGTGTATATTCTTTGCAAATGATTGATGTCCTTTACAAATGAAGGAGCTCCCCTTTATACAATAGGGGAGTCCTAAATAAGGTACATTTCCATTTCTAGTAAGGAATCTAATAGTACAGCTGTCTAACCGCCTAATACGAATTCGTACAAATCCGTTCTAGAATTCACGCCTTGATCTTTGTGCCATTGCCAGAATCTCGCTTATTCTGTTATAAGCCCATAACGACATTATCTCAGGGTAGGTCATACTCGGCCTTAGTGTTCATCGTGCACTTCGACCCTCGAGCCTTGTACTCCGTAGTCAGGCTCGAGCTCGATTTACTAGGCTTGCCCGATCCATTCTGAACTCGGGCTCGGAGCGACCCCTCGAACCCATGAAATCGGGCGTACCTGATTTTGACCGTATACAAATAATCCCCGCGTTCTTAGAATATAATGATAAGAAACGATTTGAGCCTCGAATTTCTAGAGTCCCTGATAATGACATCATACTCGTGACGTAAGCATTCGAGGCGGCTGAAACGTCCCGTCGGTACGCTTCCCCAAAACATTAAATGCGTGCCAGTGATGGTCGACCACTAACGCCGCCGAAACGTCGCTGCTCTTCTATAAATACAAGGTTCCTCCTCCCATTAAGAACTTTACTTCCCTTTTGCAACTTCCCTGATCTCCTCTTCTCTTCATATCTTTCTCCTTTGCCACTTGCTTCTCTGCCATCTTAGTGCCAAAAGTTGTCAAACCCCATCTCTTTCCGCTTCTTTCAACTAGAACTAATAGAAAAAACTTCAAAAACCGTTCCTAAAAAAGAGGGAACTTCCTCTTCCTCTTCCCGTCTGGCCGGAGGCAAGGCGCCGACCCTTCACGAGATCATTCCAGGCGCTTGCACTTTAAAGAAAGAGTTCAACGTTGAAAATCCTCTCGATGTTCCTGGTTGATGTGAGCATGCTTCGAGGTATATCTGCTCGCTAACAAAGAAACACCTCTATGCCATGAAAAAGGAGTGTGGTTGGGGGGATGGGGTCGTGGTACAAAAACCCCACCCGCGAGGAGAGCATCATCACCCACGTGGAGGGGTTCTTAAGTGTTTACACTTACCCCTTCACACTAGGTCCCCTCGATCCAGCCGTGATCGATTTTTGCAAAAGATACCAAGTAACCCTCGGTCAAATCCATCCATCTTTCTGGCGAATAGTGATCATGCTTCGCTACTTCTCCAGCAAGGCCGATTGGCTCGAGTTCACCCTTAGCCACTTTATCCGCTTGTACCGGCCTCAACGCTTCTGAGGGTTGATTAAACTCCAACGCCGATCGACCAAATCTTTCTTTGCCAGCAACGATGAAGATAAAGATCGGGGCTGGATGAGCCGGTTCATTCGAGTGAGGACCAGCGATATAATCCCTGAGGAGAAAATGTCGTTCCCTGAAAATTAGAACTTCGACCGTAAGTGGAGCTTGTTTCCTCAACAATTTTATGCACTTTGACTATACTTTGCATGGCGTTCTTACCTTTATTTGCAGCGGTCCCTTGGATTCCCCATGCGATCCCCGATCTCGAGGACTGGGTCTGAAAACTAGCCGCGACCTCCTCGTATGACGAACGCAAATGGCGTGACTTGTTGATGAGTAAATTGGAAGCCAAACATCATGGTAAAATTCTGGTGCTTTCTTCTTTATCGGAGAATTTTCCTTTCTCATACTTAGTTTTCATCTATGCAGGCACTGGGGACTTCTCTAAAATATAGTCGGCCCCTCCTGGGGAATAGATCGAGTCCCGGATTCCAAAATCGAAAAAGGACAATAAGAGAAAAAGGGTTTCGAAGCCCGAAGACCCCAAAAATAAAGCGGCCCCTTCTCGGAGACGTAGGAAGAACGTCATTCCTGTGGACATAGACTTAGTCCACCAGCTCAAGGATGGCGAAGATGATGAGGGCGAGGATTTGGCGCTGGTGACTCGGACCAGGAAGCCAATCGGGGCCACCACACGCTCCGAGCCAGAGATCTTGCCTCGAGGTGAGGAAACCTTGGAGAAAGAAAAGGGCAAAGCTCCTTAATCACCCGAGGTTACGGTTGTTCCTCGTCCTCCGACGAGCACACCAAAGAAAGTAGATTCGGAGGTCCACATGACCGAACAGAGAGCCTCAGGCGACCTGCCTGGGGCCGTGACAATGGGTCTTTCTCCGTCATTACTGGCTTACTTCGAGGACACCATAAGGGACACTCGTGCCTTGAGAATTCCTGACTTAGGCGGAGTCCCTAGTGAGGACGATCCTTTCTAGGATTGTTTTACTGGGGTCGATGGTGCCAACCTCATCGATGCTTCTTCCACCTTAGAAGAGGCTCAACGAATCTTCTCTAAGGTAAGCATTAATTCTCAATGTTGCAATTTTTTTTCTTTTTCCCGCCTTACTTTAACTGATAACTTCTTTTCTTTGTAGGGTTTTTCCAAGTTTAAGGCTGAGCCAGTGTGAGGCTGAGCTGAATAAGTCCTTGGGTGAAGGGAAGGCCCTGAAGCTCCTTTGTAATCAAAAGGAGGAGGAGCTCAAAGATCTTCGGGCAGAGTTAACCAAGGCTCGAGAGTATGAGGTCGAGGTAGACAAGCAGGTAACTATCGTCTTGAAAGAGTATGGCCTTCTCGTCCCAACTCTGGAAGCTAATACTTCGATGTCTCAGCTGCATCAAAAGGTGGAGATGGTGGGGAAACTTTGAGGCGAGGTTGATCGGGTTAATGCCGAGTGAAACTAATGGAAGGAAAAGATGGACCGCCTTACTGCGGGGAGGAAGCTGCACTGACCAAACTGGCATCGGCCTAGACTCAGCTCAAGAGTGTTAAAGAGAGCAGTTCGGCCCAGGACGAAAGGATCGCCGAGCTCGAGGCCAAACTTGCCAGGACCGAGGCCGAGGTTGAGGTTGAGGGACACCGAAGCTGCTCAAACGGAGCTGAGGGAAGCTGTCGACCGGGAAAAGAGAAGCAATGACTTGGCCAAGTGCCAATCTTGGACGGAGACCCTTGAAGAGATCCATGCTAGAGGCTTCGACCTCACTGAAGAGATAGCTCAAGCAAGGGCGATGGAAGCCGATGCTAGGTTTCTTGTCTCCTCCGATGACGATGATGATGGTGAAGACAACCAAGGCGGGTCTGATAATGAGGAGGGGCCTGAAGAAGAAACCACTCCCGATGAAGAAGGGGGAAGCTTCTCCCGAAGGAGGAGCACCCCCGCGGTGTAGATAGGAATTTTCTTTCTCTTTTGTACTTTCCCTTTTGTTGAATATTTGTATATATCACTTTTTCGAATATATAAATAGAAGAAATTTCCTTGAATGCCTTCTCCATATTTATTGCTTTTCAATTTTTTGCAATGATTTCATTCTTCGAACAGTGTATTCGAGATTCTGTTTCAGATGGTTTCTTTGAAGTTGTCGTGGTCGAGTCCGAAAAGGTTCGAACCTTCGGGGCATATACTCTTTGTGTCAAATAATGACAGGTCTCCGAGTCATAATCAAAATGTTTGTTTGGGCTCGGGACTTGGGTTCAGATGGGGTGAGAACGAGGTCTCAAACCCTAAGTGTATCTGCCCTTAGGATCTTTTAAGTCGGGCCATTATGGCCTCTAAGAGATGGCTATTATTTCCCCTTTTCAGCTTAAAAGACTTGGTGAAATTTTTTATGTTTGTGCCTTGACATGCATCTTTTACCCATTGGGTTTTTCGAGGGTTCAGTATCGACCGGAACCCCTTTTGTTTTTAGTGCCTTGGCACAAGTTTGTGTGTAATTAATTCGATACCTCTTGAGGTTTCTCGAGGGCTGATTTTATTGAAGCCCTTTGATTATTTTGCCGAGGGTAGCCTTTATTTAACCAGTTTTCAAAGTGTTTGAAGGCCTTTAGTTTATAGCAGAAGTTGGACGTCTTCGAGCCGCATTACTTTGGCCGTAGTCTTTTTATGTGACCGTGGTCTTTAATATGGCCGTAGCCTTCGGGAATGTCTCTTGGACTTGTTTCTCGGTAGCATTTCGAACTTGTTCAAAATGTTAGTCCCCGAGTATGATGGCCTTGGCCTTTACGTCGAGGGGTGCCTTTTTGAGGTCTTACAAATCTGAGTTTAGACTACTTCGAATGTCTTACCTATCAATGACAGTCCCTGAGTAGCCGAGGTGTGTTTGTGTTTTGGATCTTGAGCCTTTTCTCACATAGAATCATAAGTATGGAGCTCGTATAGTAGGAAATTTCTTCAAGACACAAAGTGTTTTATATAGAAAGGATGCTTCTTTAAATAATTCATACATGCTGTCGCGCCCCTTTTTCCTCTTTTCAGCGGAGTCAGGGTTTCGACATTCTTTGGGAAAACTCATTTCCTTTTGGGAAAGGGCTATAGAAATTGAAGAGTCGTCACCTAATGGATTTAAGGTGCGTTAGGGAATCTAATGCAAGTAGCTCATATAAACCGATATGCGTTACCGAAAATTGGGTAAGGGCTTGAAATTACCATGAGGGGAAGGTGTTAGGAACCCCTTGAGGTCCACAACGTTGGGTCCTGGCCAAACTCATTTTGTGAATTAGTCATTAAGCAAATAAAGCAGTTTACGCACACATATGATTAAACAAGAATAAGGGAGGTCCTAGGTTTATTAGCCTATAGGATCACATTTGTGCCATACCCGATAAACTTTTCTCAATGATAGGTGTTACACGTGGCATTAGCGCACATGTCATCATATCTTTTACTACTCAATTACCCTCCCCTTAGTGGTTATATAAGAGATTCTAATTAAACGTACTCTATGCATGCATTACCCGTCCCTTTCTTATGGCCCTGGAGGTGTTTAGGACCTCTAATTTAGGTAGTTCTAGACTCTCCTAAGGTACTTAAAAGGAGAAAATCTAGGAGACAATAAAAAAAACAAGTAGGACTGTCAAGTAAGAAACAATAAAGGGGGCTCACATTTACCTCCTCAAATAAGCAGACAATGCATGTCTCAAACAACAAATTTCAGATATTTCAAAGTCCTAAGGCATGATAACAGACTATATGCAATATCTTATTGAACTGAGGCAGTGGGGACTTAATTAGTTTGCCTACTGATTTTTACGACTTGCTGAATCTGGGTAGTTCACAAATAATTAAGCAAAGCACAGTTTTACCATTTTTTGCAAGAGTTTGATTATCATACAGGCTTGCCTATGTGTGGATCTGATAAGTCCTATAACATGATATCTAATTGAAATCAGAGTCTGAATAAACTAATAGACGATTTGAAACAAGTAGTTCAAGTCCATTATGTCCTATAAGCATGCTGTTTAGGTGCTGAACATTACAAAACTGGTTTTGTACACATTTATCTCTATAACATGATATCTAGGTGTTGGGACTGCTTTTATTTTTTTTATGGATGTGGTCGCTACTGATTTTATACGATCTAGATGCAATTACAGCATTTAGACGGGAATTGCTGCGATTCTTCCTGCATGTGGCTATTTATGAAACAATTAAAGCTTAGTATAAATATAAATAGTAAAATTAAGTCATGAAATTGTTATAAAGTCATTTGTGATGCAATTAGTAATTATTCATATAATAAAAATATTGGGACAAATTAATAAAATCCTTAGAAAATGCAGAAATTGTGGAAAAAATATTAATTGATGCTAATGCATAGTTTTGAAGGTATATATGCATTTTGAAAAATATTATAGGGAAAAATTGGGTATCAACAGCTGCCTCTCTTTACCCGGGAAGGATGAAAATGTTATGGGGTAAAGATATGATGGTTAATTTTGACCGAGTAAGATGATTTGAGAGACTTAGGCCGTACTCTTGTTTCCGAGCTGCCTACATATCCCTGGTTTTACAGGAATTAAGCCGTGTGTAGTTCTGAATCCATCGGTGGAAAAATCCGATGAAGTTACCACAAGAACGAACACAAGATTTTTGGATTGGTGAAATGGTTGCGGTCAAGTTTGAGATAGTATGAAGGGATTGGAGCAGGATTGCTCCTGTTGGGGTGATGGTTGCTCGTTGGATAACCTGCAAGTAAAGATGTAATACGAGCATATATCTGAAAATTTAAACGTGATGCAAATTCCCTTCAGACCATGAGAATTGTCTTTGGACGGTTGAGGATGACGTCCTTAGACCATGATGTCCTGGGTCATGAATTGTTCAGTGAGGGATTCACAGGCCATGAGATGATGTTCTCGGTCCATGAAAATGGTGCCTCCGAACCATGACGCCTTTGAATAATGATATGCAAGTTTGAGAGATCCTCATGCCATGACATGGTGTCTTCCGGCTATGAGGATGATGCCTTTAGACTATGACGCCTTCGGACAAGTCGGCAATATTTCAGCCCATGAGATGCAACAATATGATGTTAAGAGCAACAAGACAAGGCTTAGTCTTGTATGAAGTTGAGGGCAAAGCTTAGCCCGAAAGAAGAGAATGCAGAGAGACAACTCTTAGTCTCGTGCAAAGTTTGGGACAGGGCTTAGTCCCATGCAAAGATCGAGACAGGGCTTAATATCATGCAAATAAAAGTAAATGATTAGACTTGTGCAAATGTGGAGGCAGGGCTTAGCCTCATGCAAGATGGAGACAAAGCTTAGTCTCATGCAGACAGAAGGCAATGCTTAGCCTTATGCAGATAGGAGGCAGGGCTTAAACTCATGCAAGATTTGAGACAAGGATTAGTCCCATGCAGATAGAAGGCAGGGCTTACCCTCATGCAAGATTTTGGACAAGGCTTAGTCCTATGCAGATAGAAGGCAAGGCTTAGCCTTATGCAAATAGGAGGCAGGGCTTAGCCGTATGCAAGATTTGGGACAAGGCTTAGTCCCATGCAAATAGAAGGCAATGCTTAGCCTTATGTAGATAGGAGGCAGGTCTTAGCCTCGTGCAAGATTTGGGACAAGGCTTAGTCCCATGCAGATAGAAGGCAAAGCTTAGCCTTATGAAAATAGGAGGCAGGGCTTAGCCGCATGCAAGATTTGGACAAGGCTTAGTCCCATGCAAATAGAAGGAAATGCTTAGCCTTATGTAGATATGAGGCAGCACTTAGCCTCATGCATATAGGAGGCAGGGCTTAGCCTCATGCAAGATTGAGACAGAGCTTAGTCTCATGCAAGTAGAAGGCATTGCTTAGCCTTATGCAAGTAGGAGGCATGGCTTAGCCTCATGCAAATAGAGAAAATAACAGATGATAGAAGAGTATTTCTTAGTTGGTAGTAGATTTAGTATCGTGGTTGTCATGAAGGTTGTGATTTTGATGTGCGCATATTCCTCGTTCCTACATTCAAAGAAACATCGTGAGTTCTGTAGGGGGAGGCCGGTTCGTGCCTCTGTTTTGCTTGCTTGACTTGCTTTGCTAGGTTTAGAGATCCTGTTCAAATCTTTGGGGGTACGTTCGCTAAATAGAGTTATTTCAAAAGAAAGCATGCATAGTTTCAAAGACATAGTAAAATATGTTTTTTAGAAATTGGTTTAGATGAACCAGTGATTGTGACATGATCTGAGACATTGCGATCTCTCTCGCTATAGAATTTTGAGGTCCTCCTCAAAATTATACCCTAGTTAGATGGATAAACACTTCCGACTGCCGTGTATGCTGCGATTGGATGAACTTGCTTCAGAATTTTGAGGGTCCTCCTCGAAATTCTGCCCCAGTTTCTGATTATGGGGAAAATAATTTTTGTATTGAATTGTGACTGAACCCATAGGGCTTCTTACATATCCTCTCTTAAACGGGAATCAGGTCAAGTGTAGTTCAATTTACATCATTTGCGGAAAACATAAGTAGTTACACATAGTATCGCTTGACTACATCTGAATTGATTGGTTTTGGCCAGACTTCTCCGTCCATATCAGCAAGTATGAGGGCTCCTCCTGTCAATACTATGTGAACCATGTAAGGGCCTTGCCAGTTGGGAGAGAATTTCCCTTTGGCTTCATCTTGATGCGAAAATATTTTCTTCAACTCCGGTTGCCCCAGTGTGAACAGTCTCGGCTTGACCCTTTTGTTAAAGGCTCTGGACATTCTGTTCTAATAAAGTTGTCCGTGACATACTGCATTCATCCTCTTTCCGTTTATGAGGTCCAGCTGCTCATAACAACTCTTTATCGATTCTGCATCATTGAGCTCAACTTCTTGTATGATTATCAAAGAAGGAATTTCCACTTCAGCAGGAATAACAACTTCAGTACCATAAATCAACAAGTAGGGAATTGCCTCGGTTGAGGTGCGGACTGTGGTGCGGTATCCTAGCAAAGCGAATGGTAGCTTCTCGTGCCACTGTTTGTGATTTTCTACCATTTTTCTCAGTATTTTCTTGATATTCTCATTGGCGGCTTCTACGACTCCATTCATTTGAGGTCTATATGCTTCGGAATTCTTGTGCTTGACTTTGAAAGTCTCACACATGGTCTTCATCAGATCACTGTTGGGACTGGCGACATTATCAATGATGATAGACTCTTAGACTCCGAACCGGCAAAACATCCGGTCGCGGACAAAATCCGCCACGACCTTCTTAGTCACTACTTTGTAAGATGCTGCTTCGACCCATTTGGTGAAGTAATGAATAGCTACGAAGATGAATCGATGCCCATTTGAGGCGATGGGCTTGATTGGACCAATGACATCCATTCCCCAGACGACGAATGGCCAAGGTGAGCTTGTTGCATTGAGTTCATTCGGCGGCACCTTTATCATATCTACATGTACCTGAAATTGGCAGCATTTTCGGACATACAGGATGTAATCTGTCTCCACGGTTGTCACGACCCGAAATCCTACCTTCAGGCGGTGACTGCGTCTAATGTTGAACCCGCTAGACCAGTCAACGTGTGACACAATACTAGCACAATGATGCGTAATTTAAAAGAATTAACTAGAAATAATTTATAATATTTAATAACAAAAGTAGATATATTTCAACTAAGTGTAAATAACAGAATACAATACGTCGCATAAATCCCAAAACCTGGAGTCACAAACTCACGAACTGTCTATAAGAATGCTAAATACAAGGTCTGAAGAAAATAAAACGTGAACTGTCTCAGAAACTAGGAGATAATCAAGACAGGATGGGAAAAATAGGGATAGAGGAGACGCCAAGGCCCACGAACGTCTGCGGGTCTACCTTGCAATCTCCGAGGTGGACCGAAGGATACACCCTCTAGCGGTGTCCACTGGGTCCAGCTGTGGGATCTGCACAACATAAAGAAGTGCAGGTGTAACATCAGTACAACCGACCCCATGTACTGAGTAAGTGCCGAGCCTAACCTAGGCCGAAGCAGCGACGAGGCTAGACTTGACAACGATAATATACTTGTACAGTTCTACAAGATATATCATAGACAAACGCAGGAATAGACATATAAGCATGGGATACGGGAGCAGTTAATGGGGGTCACAAGTGAGAGATGAGAACAATTAATTAACACATAGGAAAAATTAAGAGAGAAAATTAACAAGAATGCTAACGTAACAAGTATAAAGGCGAGCAATGTATGTAATGGCACGACATCACCCTTCGTGCTTTTACTCTCTTCCTCACAATGCGATGTATGATATAAGATAATATAAATCATGGCACGACATCACCCTTCGTGCTTTTACTCTCTTCCTCACAATGCAATGTATAATGTGAGGCAATATAAATCATGGCACGACATCAACCTTCGTGCTTTTAATCAATGTGAGTCATGGCACGACATCAACCTTCATGCTTTTACTCTCTTCCTCACTATGCATTTTATGATGTAATCAATGTAAATCATGGCACGGCATCACCCTTCATGTTTTACACTCTTCCTCACCAAAACAATGACAAATATCAAATGGCAAGGAATGCAGCATAGTGGAAATACACATCATAATAACCCAGCAAGGGGAAAATATCAGTCAATACCATAACAATTGCCCGGCAAGGGTCTCAGCTATAACCAATCTTTTCAATTATATCTCTTAACAAATTGGGTGCTCAATCGAACCATCATATCACAAGTTTATCAACAAGAATTTTCCACAAACAATCAACTTCCAAGTAGAAACAATTTCATAATACAATGAATATGGAAGTAATAACAAGAATTTCATCAAAATAGACTCACGGGCATGCTTGACACACAATGCATAGGTACTCGTCACCTCACCTATGCATTGAACATGGTAACACATAGCACATAGCACACAATACCTATTCCCTCACCAAAGTTAGGCAAGACTCTTACCTCGGGTCCAAGAATAGCAATTCAAGCCTCTAACACTGCCTTTTCTTTGGAATTCAACTCCAAAACAACGATATCTAGTCATAATTAACTTAATAACATCAATAATGACTCATTAATACAATCCCATAGCCTAAATATACAATTCCTATCATTCTTCCAAAAATACCAAAATTCGACCCCAGGCCCGCTTTGTCCAAACACGAGGCTCGGACCAAAACCCGATTACCCATACCCCCACGAGTTCAAATATATGATTGTTTTGAAATCCGACCCCAAATTGAGGTTGAGTTACCAAAAATCCCATAAATCCTAACTCTACCCAAAACCCCTAATTCCTACTTTGATTTCATATTTTTAGAACTAGATTCTAGTGATTAAGGAAGAAAAATGAAAGAAATTAGTATTAGGATCACTTACCCAAGTGGTTATGGAGGGAAACTAGCTTGGAGGTCGTCAATGGGGCTTTGGAGAAGAAGGAGTTGATGAAGAAGTGGAAATCCCGAAATAACATTCTGTTTTTTTGACTTAAGAAAATAACTGGCAAAAATGTACATCGCGATCGCGGGAATGGGATTGCGATCGCGGAGTTAGATGGGTTTCACTCTCTGCGATCGCGGAGAGAGAGATGCGATCACGGAGAAGCTGGGCGGCACTCTATGCGATCGCGGATTGAAGAATGCGATCGCGGAGCTTCAAGACTTCCTACCCTGCGATCGCGGCCCCACCAATGCGATCGCATAAGGCATCAGGCCCCTCCCCCACACTCAACTCTATGCGATCACAAATCTACCTATGCGATCGCATAGACTAAGCTACCAGACACCAGAAAACTCAAGAAACACCAGATTTTTCATACTTTTAACACCCCGTTAGCTACCCGAAACTCACCCGAGCCCTCGGGGCTCAAAACCAAAAACACACACGATTCCCAAATCATCCTACGGACTTATTCAAGCATTCAAATCACCAAAATATCATCAAAATCAATGAATTAAACCTCAAAACTCATAGAGTTTTCTTAAAACTTCATAAGACTCAATTATTCCGATTATGATCCGAAACACGTCATTTCAAGTCCGTTTTACACCAAATTTCACAGATAACTCACATAACATATATTAAACCTGTTTCGGGCTCCGGAACCATAATACGGGCCCAGTAATACGGTTTTCACATCAAAATTCATTTTCAAAAACCTTTATATTTTTCAGAAAACAATTTTCTTTAAAAATTCATTTCTCGAGCTTGGGACCTCGGAATTCGATTCCAGGAATGCATCCAAGTCCCATATTTTCCTACGGACCCTCGGGACCATCGAATCACGGGTCCGGATCCGTTTACCAAAAATGTTGACCAAAGTCAACTGTATTCAATTAATTACTATAATTTCCATTTTTCATCAAGTTTTCACGTAAAAGCTGCTCGGCTACACGCCCGGGATACGCACGCATATCGAGATGAGATTAACAGAGGCTTTTAGGGACTCAGAACGCATATTTAGTTTACTTAACACAGGATGACCTTTTGGGTCATCACAATGGTCATCCAGAAATAGCCGGCCCTAAGTATCTTCTTGGCCAAGCCAAAGCCATTCATATGCGGGCCGCTGGTCCCAACATGTATCTCCTGAAGCAACTTAGAAGCTTCCTTTGCATCGACACACCTCAATAGCCCTAAATCAGGAGTCCTTCTATATAGGGTTCCTCCGCTGTGGAAGCAATTGTTGGACAATCTTCGAAGTGTGCGTTTCTGAGTATGGTTCACATGCTCCGGGTATTCTTCTTTTGCCAAATACTCCTTGATGTCGTGGAACCAAGGTTTCCCATCTGTTTTTTCTTCAACATGGGCACAATATGCCGGCTGGATATGGATCATTACTGGGATAGTATCAATAAAGTTCTTGTCGGGATGCTGTATCATGGATGACAAAGTGGCCAATGAATTGGCGAACTCGTTCTGAATCCTGGGAACATGCTGGAACTCTATCTTCGTGAACCTCTTCTTCAATTCATGCACATGATGCAAATATGGAAATATTTTGGAATTCTTGGTAGCCCATTATCCTTGTACCTGGTGCACAAGCAAATATGAATCACCGATTACCAGTAGCTCTTGAATATTCATGTCGATGGACATGTTGAGTCCTAGTATGCAAGCCTCATACTATGCCATGTTGTTGGTGCAGGGAAATCTGAGTTTTGCAGATATCGGATAGTGTTGGCCAGTTTCCGATACCAAGACGGCTCCAATGCCGACTCCTTTGAAATTTGCTGCTCCGTCAAAGAACATCCTCCAACCGTTGTAAGACTCAACAATGTCTTCTCCTATTAATAATGCCTCTTCATTAGGAAAATACGTTTTCAAGGGTTCGTATTCTCCTTCTACAGGGTTTTCACCAAGATGATCTGCTAGTGCCTGTCCTTTGACTGCTTTTTGAGTTACATAAACAATATCAAACTCACTCAATAGGATTTGCTACTTATCCAGCTTGCCAGTGGGCATGGGATTCTGAAAGATATACTTCAAGGGATCCATCCTTGATATGAGATATGTTGTGTAGGCACAAAAGTAATGTCTCAGCTTCTGATCTATCCAGGTCAGAGCACAATAGGTTCGTTCCAGTAGAGAGTACTGCGCTTCATATGGAGTAAACTTCTTACTCAGGTAATAGATAGCCTGTTCTTTTCTCCCTGTCTCGTCGTGCTGCTCCAAGGCGCAGCCGGAATCTCCATCTAGCACTACAAGGTAGAGTAGCAAGGGTCTACCTGGCTCTAGCGGGACCAAGACTGGTGGTGTTGATAAGTACTCCTTCATCTTGTCGAAATCCTTTTGACAATCTTCGGTCCAACTAATTGTAGCATCGTTTTTCAACATCTTGAAAATTAACTCACATATAACTGTGGACTGGGCTATGAATCGGCTGATGTAGTTCAGCCATCCTAGAAAACTCATTATATCTTTCTTACTCTTTGGCGGCGGCAACTCTTGGATGGCTTTGACTTTTGACGGATCCAATTCTACCCCTCGGCGGCTGACGATGAACCCAAGTAACTTTTCGACAGGAACCCCGAATGCACACTTTGCGGGGTTTAATTTCAGGTTGTATTTCCATAATCTGTCAAAGAATTTCCTCAAGTCTACTATATGATCTGTGGATTTCTGGATTTAATGACGACGTCGTCCACATATACCTCGATCTCCTTATGTATCATGTCATGAAAGATGGTAGTCATAGCCTTCATGTAGGTGGCCCCAGCGTTCTTTAGGCCGAACGACATCATCTTATAGCAGTACACCCCTAGGGTGTAATGAAAGCCATTTTCTCAGCGTCCTCTTCATCCATCCAAATCTGATGGTAACCAGTGAAACAAACTACAAATGACTGGAGTTCATGCTTGGCACAATTTTCAATTAAGATGTGTATGTTTGGAAGCGGGAAATAATCTTTCGGGCTGGCTCTGTTGAGATCCCGATAATCGACATAGACTCTGACCTTCCCATCCTTCTTCGAAACTGGCATGATGTTGGCTAGCCAAGTTGGGTATTCGACCACCCTGAGAACCTTGGACTTGATTTGCTTAGTAACCTTATCCTTGATTTTCAGACTCATATCGGGCTTGAATTTCCTGAGTTTCTGCTTCACTGGCGGACACATCGGGTTTGTGGGCAACTTATGAGCCAAAATAGACGTACTCAACTCGGTCATATCATCGTATGACCATGCAAATATGTCCTCATACACTTTTAAGAACTGTGTGTACTCTTCTTTTTCTGACAGCGACAAGTGAATGCTGATGCAGGTCTCCTTGATAGTTTCAGAATCCCCCAAGTTGATTATTTCTGTTTCGTCTAGGTTGGACTTAGGCTTGTGCTCAAATTCCTCTACTTCTCTGACGATTCCTCGGGTATGACATCTTCTTCCTCCGAATCACTATCCTTTTGTTATGCTGTCTCATTACATGTCACAGTTGTCGCTTCATCGAGATATGAAATAGTAATGTTGTATAGATAAAGGTATGAGAGAAAATAGTAATAGTAAATATCGATTCATTGAAAGAGTCAAACAAATGCAATTTTTCAATAATTAAAACATCATTTTGGAACATTTGGAAATATTATTTAAAACAAAATGCAAAAGAGAAATCATCATTTTCTCAGAAAATAAAATAGATAATGTTGTTCAGCCTTGATACCCCGGGACTCGTTGGGCCCTGGATGGTCTAACAGTCCAATTCTTGAAGAATGATCTTCTCTCCACAACTCGGATGGTAGGGCCTTCCTCCTCCTCCTCCTCAATAATTACACAGTAATCCATGTCGTCATCTTCTAGGAACAGGTTTCTCAAAGCGGCCAATGCTTCTTCCTCCTCTGATCCCCATATGATGTCGATGTGCTCGAAAGTCTGACTCAGGTGTGGTACAGGCTTCTCAAGTGGATAGTAGGGACCACGCCATGGTGTTGACCAGTCTTTATACTCTTGCCAGGTGTATCGATATCCCAGCCCAAAAGTGGTACCATGGCGCTTTGGCTGTATTGGCTTGGTGATGCCTTGAATATTTGTACCAAGACCCTTGTCGGGCTCATACCCTCTCCAGTTCATCATGCTTTCCATCTTACTATCCCACCAGTTATCTTTGTCGATTGCGTTGAACCGCTCGATATGATGATAAGTCTCTCCACCTAGCCTTCTTCTATTTTCAACCACCGGGATGATCTGACAGGTGTAAATGCGGTTTCTCCCGTCTCCGTGGATAATTACTTCTTGGTGGTTCCACTCGAACTTCACTGCCTGATGCAAAGTTGACGCTACAGCCCCAGCGGCGTGTATCCACGGTCGTCCCAATAACAGATTGTAGGATGCAGATATGTCCAGCACATGAAACTTCACATCAAACCACATAAACCCCATCTGCAGACAGAGATTAATTTCCCTGATGGTAGCTCTCTACGACCCGTCAAATGCCTTCACATTCATAGTCCCCTCTCATATCTCACACAGGCCTTTGCCCAACCTCTTTAGTGTTGTCAATGGGCAAATATTGAGACTGGGTCCCCCATCGATTAGAACCCTGGCAATGAAACTTTCTTCGCATTACACTATAATATGCAGTGCCCTGTTGTGATTCAAACCCTCGGGTGGCAGCTTCTCCTCATGGAAGGTGATTTTGTGACTTTCCAGCACCTTCCCCACCATATTAGCCATTTCTCCGCCGGTGATGTTGTTAGGTGCGTATGCTTCACTCAACACCTTTAAGAGAGCATTCCTATGTGCTTCTAAATTCTGTAGTAGCGATAAGATAGATATCTGAGTAGGAGTTTTGTTCAGATGATCGATGACTGAATACTCCTTCGCTTGCACTTTACTCCAGAGGTCATCCGGGTCGGTTTCAATAGCGGGCGATTTGTTAGAGGCATGCTTGCTGGATTCTGCCAAATGCCCTGGTGTATAGACTCTTCCAGTCCTGGTCATCCCTTGCGCAACACCATATTCTTCCATTTTGGTCTTTCCTTTACTTCTAGCTTCAACCATGTATCCCATGGTACAACCTTGGTGTTGAAAGGCGGTGTGGTTGATACTGTCACTATAAAGGGTGCAACTACAGGCGGTTCTACCTCAACTTCAAATGGTACTGATGCAGTTACTCAACCTCCACTGGCGGCTGTATCTGCACTATAATGGGATTGAGTGTGACTGCGGGTTTCTTGGGATCGTCACCCTCTTTGATAAGACCAATTGATCCCTCCAGATCCTATTCCTCATCAGTCTCTATCACATTGATACCTTCACCCCTATGATCCGGGAGGGGGTTGTTACGGACATTAGGCGTAGCCTCCTTTGCTTGGATGACCTTATTGTCAATCAAGGTCTGGATCTTTTCCTTCAGTGTCCGACATTCGTCAATGGTGTGCCCTTTCATGCCAAAATGATATGCACATGTCTTATTTGGGTTGACCCATTGGGATGAGTTCTCCATGGCCACAACAAGGATATGAGTGACGTAACCAGCAACCTTCAACCTTTCATACAACTGGTCAATGGGTTCAGCAATGGCAGTGTATTGTTTGGGTGGTCTGCGATCAAAGTTAGGTCGGGGTAGTTTTGACGAGTTGGAGGTGACTGAAAATGAGATGGTTGGGAATTATAGGTGTGATAAGCAGTGGCTGGTCGGGAATATCTGGGAGGTGAGGGTTGATATGTGGGTGGAGGTGCTTGGTATGTAAGTGGGGAGGTTTGATATACGAGTGGAGTTTTGGGTCCTTGGGCGACCATTACTGTTCCCGTATCCTTCTTCTTCGATATTCTCCCTAACTGTAATGCTTTATTAGTGGCCTGCAATGCCTCAAAGTTTGTTACCATCCCGCTTTTGATGCCTTCTTAGATCCTTTCCCCGAATTTGATGATATCAGAGAACTTATGGTTTTTAATAACCATAAACCTTTCATAGTACTGCGGATCCTATGCCCTGACAAAGAATTTGTTCATTTGTTCCTCGTCCAGTGTCGTCCTGACTTTGGCTGTTTCTGACCTCCAACGAGTAGCATACTCGTGGAAGGTCTCAGTGGGCTTCTTCTTAAGGTTCTGAATATAGAAAACATCGGGCACATTTTCGGTGTTGAACTTGAATCTGTCCAAGAAATCAGACGCCATACTCACCCAGTTGGCCCACTTCTTAGGATCCTGGCTGATGTACCAGGACAAAGCATCTCCCGTAAGACTCCTCATGAAAAGCTTCATTTGGATCCTTTCATCCTTTCCGACCCCTACAAGTTTATCCCGATAGGTCCTTAGATGAACTCTGGGATCACCTGTTCCATCAAACATTTGAACTTGGGAGGTTTGTAACCCTCCGGAAGTTCTACATCTGGCTGTATGCATAGGTCTTCATAGTTCAGACCTTTTATCCCTTTGCCTCCTTCGACGCCTTGAACCCGACTTGTCAATTTCTTGAGTTCCTCAGCCAGGTTCTTAATGAGCATGTCCTTCTCAGCAGATTTCGGTGCGTAGGATATGGGTTGAGTGGAGTGAGGTAGGGTCTCCACATATATAAGATTGTTTTAGTGACCGGGAGTTTGGGTATAGTGGTGATCATTGGTGGAATTCTGGAGTTCGGGAATGACTAGTGGAGTATTTTGTGGAGTATGGTAGGTGTTTTTCTGATATTGTGGATGGATAGTTTGGTTTTGTGGTGGGGTCGTATAATGGTGAGGTGCGGGAGGATTTTGTGGGAATTTGTTGGGTGTGTTTTGAGATGGTGAGGGGTTTTGGGTGTTTGCATGATTGACGTCTGGGACATTGAGTGAGAAGGATAGGTTTGCTAAATTTTGGACATGCTCGAGCTCACCCTATAGTTCCAGAATCTTTTGTTCAAGCCGTGAAACCGTGTCATTTGGGACCTGAGTACCTCGACCATCAGAAGCTTCTGCATGTTCAACATGTGTATTATTTTCTTTTCTGGTGTTGTTCAAATCATCCATCTTCACTTTTCCCTTGACTTTTGGTGGACTAGAAGGAGGAAAAGGTGGAGGGCCCCTGGATCTTGTGTGATAAGCTGATGATGCTAGTATGCACGAACCAACCTTTGGGGAATGGGAATAATCAAAAATAAAGAAAGAAAAACAAAAGGTAGCCAAGTCAGTATGAGTTCTGAAAAGAGTATTCGCGGTATTTAAACACATATTGCAGAAATGTAAATTCGCGTCCTAATTTGGGAGCCTCGTTGTGCCCGAGGTAGGCCTAGCGACAAGTTGATTTGGAGAAATTACATGCCAATAAATGCCTCATTTCATTAATATAAAAATAGATGAATTCTAAAACGACACTAAGATAATAAAGATAAGTCATTATTGGCACTTGGCCTTATAACATTTAGGAAAGCAAATAAATCTAGTCTACTTGGTACCAAAAGGACCCTCCCCAGGCTTGGTTCTCCTAGCTCCATCGATCAAGTTCCCCAGTTTGCGCGCCCCATCAGCATGTAGGCTCTGGCTAGATGTCCTCCCTCGCCTCCTTCAGCATTCAAGCAGTCGTCGATCCTCTTTATTATCTTTCCCTCTAACTCCATCAAACCTTGCTCCAGATATTCCAACCTTCTATTAGAGGTGATATTCATCTCCTTCCATTCACTGATCAGTCTCATATTTGTCTCATGTATCTCCCCATGCTCCGCCTCGGAGACATGAACCCTCTTGCGTAGTTTGTTGTATTTGACTTGGGTCTCAGCATCTTCATCTATGATTCTGTTTCCCCGAACGGTTCCTGGCTTCACTACCCCATCTATCTTATCCTCCAACCATGTCGGGTAAAAGGGTGTGCACCCCGCATGATACCTGTCGGGCTCAATGGTATTTTTGTCCACAATGGTCTTGCAATGCCACATATGCTGAGCTTGGCACCTGTAAGGTATGTCATCATCCTTAAAATCTTCTCGGAAATGACTCATCTTCGCAACCCGTGGTACGACCTGCTTTTGCCTCACAACCCTGATGGGAACATAAGGGTGTATTCCTCTTAACCCGATAAACACTAAGTGAGGAGCGTCCTTGGACCTGATGATGAACTCGTCGGTAGGGAACCATTCAAACATTCACTGGATTTGTTCTTCAGTCAAATTGTCGAAGAACTCTACCCATCCTTAGCACTTTCCGGCTGAGCAAATCTGTCCGAAATATAAGTCATGCATTTAGGGTGATGGAAGGAAATATGATCATTCCAAGCCCTTCGCGGAAACTCCTGACGATATTGACCCTTTTGTAGATTCTCCAATAGCCACAGCTGTAGCAGCAAATTGCAACCCTCGAAATGCTTGAACCCTTTTTGGCAGCGGTCCCGAGCCCGGTAGATGTCGGCTATGATCATAGGGACTATGGTATATGTCTGTCCCTTAATTCCTTCCATTAAAGTCTTGGTGACCATGACCAGTCTAGTATGGATTCTTTACCTTTTCATTGGGAACACTATCATACCCAAGAAGCATACAATGAACACGAAAACCCTGTGGTGGATGTGACCTATATAAGTGATGGAAAACTCGTCATGGAACATACGGTGGGACTTGCTATGATCGTATCTCTCATACAGGTAGTCAAACGGTATATAGGATTTCTTTAAGCATTCCAAGTCAGCATTCTTCTATAAATCCATCATCTTTAGAAACCCTTTACCGGCGCAGTTTTCTGGTACCAATAGCCCAGGGTTGTCCCAGGGCAACCCAGCAAATCCTCCTATTTCCTCTAGGAGCGGGGTCGTTTCTATGTCCCCAAAATGCAACACAACCCTCTCACTGTCCCAGAATAAAGTTGCAGCTTCGATCAGCATATTGTTTGGCTGAATATCAGGGATGGAAAATTTCCTAGGATTTTCTCCACATGTTTATTATCACTCGAATGAAGGTCTTCCCAACAATCTAGTAACAATGGGGGTATGTTGCTGACCATGCCGAATCTGGGGACCTCGTGCCTCATTTGCTGCAAAACAAAGAAGGTTAGGCTCTTTCCCCCACCCGATTCGACTATTTATACATTCATGATTAGCATATTGGCATTTACTTCTCCAAATTAGTGCACAAAACGTGGTTGCGTCCGTTGGGATTATGGAAACCCCGGTAGACTTTGGATAAGGCTCGTCTTAAAGGGTTATTATGTGGACAACATATTAACCCAGCTAGGTTTGACCATGATGCATGCACAATTATAATAAGAGTAAGGTTACTATGGGGGTCTAGACTGGTATCCTCAAGCGGACAACTTGAGGGGGAAAGGCACGAATGTTGATTGCACCGCGGATCGACTAGTTTTACCGCAAATAAGCCTTTCCAAATTTAAAGGGTGATATATTGGAAGAGTCCAACCACTCATCAAGCGTTGCTATATGATTGATTAGGTACGAGTGGAATATGATGTTGAGCATGATTTATGCAGCAGTAAATAGCATGTTGTCATGTATTTGCACGTTAGAAAAAGTAATAAATACAATATTGATGTTAAGAAGGAAAACAAAGAAACAAGTCAGTTTCGTATTAAGGGAATAAATACTCGTAACTAAACAGTCAGGTTCACATAAAGGGAAAGGGAAAGGGTGCACATTTATCAACAGGGTAAAGCATGCTCAGACTTTCACAAAGCAAATTTGTTATGGTAAAAGCCTAAAGTCCCTAGCAAAGTCGTCATGCTGTCTCGCCACCTTTTTCCTCTTTTCAGCGGAGTCCGGGTTTCGACATTCTTTGGTACAACTCATTTCCTTTTGGGAAAGGGGTATAGAAATTGAAGAGTCGCCACCTAACGGATTTAAGGTGCGTTAGGGAACCTAATGCAAGTAGCTCATACAAACCGATCTGCGTTACCAGAAATTGGGTAAGGGCTTGAAATTACCTTGAGGGGAAGGTGTTAGGCTCCCCTCGAGGTCCACAACAGTGGGTCTCGGCCAAACTCATTTTGTGAATTAGTCATTAAGCAAATAAAGCAGTTTACGCACACATATGGATTGAACAAGAATAAGGGAGGTTCTAGGTTTATTAGCCTATAGGATCACATCTGTGCAATACCCGGTAAACTTTTCTCAATGAGAGGTGTTACACGTGGTATTAGCGCACATGTCATCATATCCTTTACTACCCAATTACCCTCCCCTTAGTTGTTATATAAGAGATTCTAATTAAACGTACTCTATGCATGCATTACCCGTCCCTTTCTTATGGCCCTGGAGGTGTTTGGGACCTCTAATTTAGCCAGTTCTAGACTCTCCTAAGGTACTTAAAAGGAGAAAATCTAGGAGACAATAAAATAACAAGTAGGACTATCAAGTAAGAAACAATAAAGGGGGCTCACATTTACCTCCTCAAATAAGCAGACAATAACACGTCTCAAACAACAAGATTTCAGATATTTCAAAGTCCTAAGGCAGGATATCTAAATGAAAACAGATTATATGCAATATCTTATTGAACTGAGGCAGTGGGGACCTAATCAGTTTACCTACTGATTTTTACGACTTGCTGAGTCTGGGTAGTTCACATATAATTAAGCAAAGCACAATTTTACTATTTCTTGCAAAAGTTTGATTATCCTACAGGCTTTCCTACGTGTGGATCTGAGATGTCCTATAACATGATATCTAATTGAAATCAGAGTCTGAATAAACTAATAGACGAGTTGAAACAAGCAGTTTGAGTCCATTATGTCCTATAAGCATGTTGTCTAGGTGCTGAACATTAAAAAACCGGGTTTGTACACATTTATCTCTATAACATGATATCTAGGTGTTGGGACTGCTTTTATTTTCTATGGAGGTGGTTGCTACTGATTTTAATCTATATGCAATTACAACATTTAGATGAGTGCAATGAAGTCCTAAAGCATGGTTTCTAATGCACATAAGAGAATGAACGTTTTTATTAGGCAGGATTAGTAGCAGCTTAGTGATAGAATTTCTAAGCGGACATGATTATGCAGAAGAAAGCAGAATTTTTTAGAACAAATGATATAAACATGTTTTCTAGTATGTCAAACAATCCTGAGAGCATGGTTTCTAATGCAAGCAAATAGTCACAGTAATCCTAAGAACATGATTTCTAATGCAGGCAAATAGTCATAATAATCCTAAGGGCATGAATTCTACTCGGTTTCCCCCACAAAAATCATATGAAAACCCCTCTCTTTTTACTAATATCCCCAATATCTGTTTACAAGAATTATTATTACAGACCATGAATGAATTGCAGAAATAAATAATGCTATACTATAGGGAGCCTGGATAGGCCCAAAGTAAACCTGGAAAAACCAGGCCTTCAAATAGTCCGAAGCATCATATCTCATATTGTCCAAGAGAGGGTATCCTGGTGCGTCAAAGTTCCCAAGGGCCTCAGGGATAACGGGCAATGCTCACACCAAGATCCTTTTAAAGAGAAGTAGTCTTTGTGCAGTGTGGAAGGGACATCCCCAATGTGCCAGAGTTTAGAGAAATCTCGTGGATTAGGCAGTACACACATTGGAGGGGAAGAATCCTAAGTATTCTAAGAGTATGAGTGAGAGTGATAGTGCTTGACAAAGTAGGAATAACTTTAGGAAAACAGTATGGAAGTAAAACAGTTCAAGAGGGAGAATAGTTCGAAAGTGAAAATATTTAGGAGTGAAATAGTTTAGAGGTGAAAACATTAGGAGTAAAAATAGTTTAGAAACATTCTAAGAAAAGGTTCAGCCACACACAACAAGGTCACAAAGTTTCAAACCCAAGATTCACATTACCCAGTTTCAATTTAGTTTATTAGTTAACCCTAGGTGGGGATACATCATGCTGAGAACATACAATAACACAAAGAGGGAGCAGGGGTTGGGAGCACAGAATCCTGAATCAGGAGCACATAGAAACAGGGTGAAGGAAAATATGCTTGTTAACATGGACATGGGGGAGACAGAGATAGATAACAATTCGCTAGGACATACTGATTTAAGGTCTAAACAGGAATCACTCAAGTCTAACAGTCATACTTAGTGATAGGGTAAGCATACTAACTTAAGGCAAGAGACAAGAAAGCACATGATTTAAGCACTGCAATAATCATTTTGGTTAAAGACAGTGAGACATAGGTCTAGATACAGAGGTAGTCATGCTGAGGAAAATACTAATTCAAGTACACAAAGTATCCATACTAGTTGGAGTTACAGGACAGGGAAGACAGAAGTCTTAGACACAAAGTAAACATGTTGTTTTAAGGCAATATTGAATATCAAGTAGAAGGGGCATGCTGATTAAAACAATGAACAAGAAAGAGTGAAACTTGAGCATGCTGATCAAAGAAGTAAAAAGGAAAGAATATAGAATTAAGTACATAAGCAATTAGACTAGTGTAGAAGGGACATGGAATAGACATAGAGAAACAGAGAATCATATAGGTTCGAACTTCATAATGACATTAGAGATAGAAACATACCGGTTAAGAGAAGCAAATAGGAGATGAAAGGTATGCATGGTTCAGTAGTCTAGCCTTAGCTTTCAGCCAGCTAGACAAGCAATGAGGACAAGTAGTAGGGAGATAAGAGCAAAGTATGTGCGAGTGTGTGTTTCTAGGTGAACTATTGTTCGTGTCTTGAAAGCAGAATGCGAGTGTATTGTAACGACCCGGTCCGTCGTTACGCAGTATACACATCTATTCCTTCATTTCTGTCTTGTAGTAGCTCGGTTAGACTGTTCACGAAGTGTTGGGGTTGGTTGGTTCGGGTCCGGAGCGAAAATAGAGTGGATTGAGACACATAATCTCTAACAAGATCTTTAGAGTTGGAAAAGTCAACCCGGAGTTGACTTATTGGTGAACGACCTCGGAATGCGGGTTTTATGGTTCGGATAGCTTCGTTAGGTGATTTAGAACTTATGAGTGTGTTCAGAATATTTTTAGGGTGCCTGGTGTAGAATTAGGCTTGAATTGGCGAAGTTAGTATTTTGGCGAATTCCGGTTGATAGGCGAGATTTTGATCCGAGGGTCGGAATGGGATTCCGAGAGTTGCTGTAGCTTCGTTAGGTCATTTTGGACTTGCCCGCAAAATTTCAGGTCAGTTGGAGATGGTTTGGTTGGGTTTTTGATCAAATGCGTGTTTCTGAAGTTTTTGGGAATCATAGGCTTGAATCAAATGAGAATTTATGGTTTTGATGTTAATTTTGGTGTTTTAATGGCTCGAATAAGTTTGAATAACTATGTTTGATATGTTGGTAAGTTTAGTTAGGGTCCCGAGGGGCTCGAGTTTGATTTCGGACGTTAAACGGAGAAATTGGGACTTGAAATGTAGCTGAAGCTGCTACTGCTGGTGTGATCGCACCTGCGATGCTTGGGCCGCAGGTGCGGACATCGCAGGCGCGAGAGTGAAGGCGCAGGGGCAGAAATTCATCGCAAGGGCGGAAGGAAGACTGCAAGGTCGCAGGTGCGGGGGATGGGTTCGTAGGCGCAGGCTCTGAGTGTTAAGTGAAGGATCGCAGGCGCGGTCAATGTGTCGCCCCTACGGGCCCGCCGTTGCGGTAAAGCGATCGCAGGCGCGGAGCCTGGGCGTTTAAGTGACTTCCGCAGGTGCGGTTAAAATGTCGCGCCTGCGGAGTCGCAGGTGCGAGAAATGTACCGCTGTTGCGGAAATGCCTGGGCAGAACTATAAAAAGGCAGCCTTCGCGAAATTTATCCTCTTTCACCATTTTTACACACGGGTTGGAGGTTTTGAAGGAAATTGAAGAGGGGTTTCGTTGTTTCTTCAAGGAGGTTAGTTTCTTGGACT
>MDKH01216606.1:0-64830 GCA_005239495.1 Nicotiana undulata | reverse complement strand
CACAGAGGCGAATGTTCTATGATGATGATGACGCCCACAGAGGCGGATGTTTTAAAAGATTATATATATATATATGTATCATGACTTTCATGTTACTGTCTCTTAGAAGCACTCAGATGTTACAGGTTGTATCTTCTCTACCTCTCTTTACATTATTGTTCATATTTATATTGACCAGCCTTACATACTCAGTACTTTATCCGTACTGACGTCCTTTTATTTGTGGACGCTGCATGTCGTGCTGCAGGTCCTGATAGACAGGTAGACACAGCTCTCCCACCATAATAGGCTTTCCAGTTCAGCGGTCATAGGCGAGATCCCTTCTCCGGACTTGCCGTGGTCTTGGTATGCATTTTTGTTATAGATATTATGGGTATGTCGGGGCCCTGTTCCGGCTATGTTGCATTACTTATGCTCCTTTAGAGGCTCATAGACAAGTGTCAACTCATGTATAGTTTGGTATGCCTTGTTGGATAATTTTTGTTGTATAGTCTTTCATGGCAGCGTTGTAGCTCGTACCTTTTATGTAGTTTCTTAGCAATCTTGTCATCCCATGTGATGTATGTTCATGATCCATATCTACCATTTATATTGATCTCGTTATCCCATAAAGATAATAAGAAGGTTAGATAAAATGTACGTTGGTGCTCGGCAAGTATGGCCCGGGTGCTAGTCATGATCCTCCAGTTTGGGTCATGACATCAACAAGCTCAAATCAAGTCTTCTCCTTGGTCTGTTGAAGAATTCATGCATTGGCGCCAACTCATGGGATTATAAAATCCAACGACAACACCTGACCTTTATATAAAACAACTGAGTGATCAATATCAATTAATTTCAAAATTATTGTTTCAATATGGCGGCATGAAGTAGCGCATATTCTTTCAATCTCGTGGCGGCCTAGAGCCACACAACCTCCTCACATCATGTGGTTGCTAAAAGCACCACAAAAAATCACTAGAATCTAAAGCCCCATTGCATCTATTGGATGTTTATCCTACATCCCACAAAATACTAGCATGTCATGGTGTATTCGGCACCCAATCAGGTACTTCTTCACTAGCGTCAATACTCATTTCTCCAAGCAAAGTTCCTCCTCCGAGAAATTCACTTGTATTAAGAATGAAAGTGTTTACCCACTTATTCAAATCGAACCAGAATTTTGGTATCCCAACCCTCGAGAGGTAGCTAAGCAAATAATTTTTCTTTTAGCCAATTTCATACAAAAGGCTCCTAGCTATACCTAAAAATACTATAAGTTGATTCTCACAGATAACATATCCTGCTTATTCAAACACCACAAAGATAACCAGACCCAATAACATGTCACACATATTACTGTGTGGGTTAATAGAATAATGTCACCAAAAGAACGAGGCATACATTCAACAAATATACAAAAAGCTTTCTCAGCCTTTTGATCCATAGATTTATAATTATAATGACTATAAGACATAATGGATGAATGCTTTTGCCTTCCAAAATCAACTGAAAGCATTTATGATTTATCCTCTGGAGTAAACAATTAACCTTTGAATTCCCTCGGTGGTTTATGCATTAGTGGTGGCCTGTTTATGGTCATAAGGTTGAATTTCTTCGTTCGCCAGTAATAGAAGAATATGAATATTTTTGCCACATGTTTTCTAGTTAGCAATAAATACTCATACTCCTCCAATTTTTTCATAGACTTTACATTTCGTGGATCTACTCCTAGAATTTTCCTACCGTGGTTAGTCCTCCAAGACCGCTGCAAATGGTATAAAAATCGGGATCTGCCTGAAGCCTATGTTCTAGCAATAAACAAGTGATTTTTGGCCGATCCACAATATCCAACTATAACAGATGCTGTCTAAATTTCATTTTTACAACAAAAATCTATTGCCGCAGTACAACTAGCCAATTTCTGCAGCAAGCTAAATTTTATCCAAAACGAATTGATTCAACGTGAGAACCAATTATTAAGGATGACCTTACCATTTCTGATTCAACCAACATCCTAATTTATACCATATATATATATATATATATATATATATAAATTTTTATTTAAGTTACTAGTCTTACCTCTTACAAACACGACTTGTAATAACTAATTAAATGACTTAGTAATGCAAAAATTCATTTATATTGTCAGTGTACATAGTTTAACTCTTTTTTATTCTATTTTACCAGATAAGGAAGTAGAAAAATGCGTGGTAAGCTCATTTATAAGCAATCTCACTTTACATAAAGGCTCATATTGTAAAGACAACTGGGACATTTTAATCATTGCCTTAATATGTAACGCTCGTGATTTGTCTTGATAATAATGAATGACTTAACATTATTCACAAGATAAGAGCACATTAAACCAAGAATTATCTGTCAACCTTGGTAACCACAGTAACTTCTTAGGCATGTAACATACTACCAAAAACATGAATAAATTCGTTTTTCTTCTTTACCCAGTCCTTTTTCCTTTTATTATTTCTTTTCACAAGGAATGAATATTGCATGATAAAAGGTTTAATTTCTCGGGAAAGGCCTGATCCCAGCGTGTTTGATTTGATTAAGTGTGTGAAAACACGTTTATAGCATATAATAATGGCAATTCGAACTATCATATTAAAGAAATGGACGTTTAGCCAAATTCAATTCATAAGGTGAGAACTCTACAATATCATACCCTCAACCAATATATGAACTTAACATTTGTTAAAATAAGAATTCTTCTAAGACGTTTCCCCTCCTAGTTGTTAGAATAAATACATTCCCTATTTTAACCTTTAAGGAACTCAATATTTGAATGTTTTCAAAAATTAAAGGATGATGCTTGTAGTCACATAGATGAGAAAATTTGAAATTTAGATGTATATTTTTCATTGTAATCTAGTATTGGAGTTATTTATTAATTAGATATAATTAATCAGATAAGCAAAGTGGGACCAGGACAGGACAGCCCAAAATGGGACCCAATTGAGTGAGATCAAAATTTTGTACAAAGTGAACTTTAGCTACCGTTTTTTGTTTTGAAGCCAGTAACGGCATTTTGGCTTATGATTGTATTTTGGTTTGTTCCCATTCCCATCGAATCATCATCCTTTGTATCTCTTATACAACCTTTTCTTTTTCCTTCGTATTCCCCCCATCCTTCCCCTATACTCTCCCCTCCCCCACACACACCAACCCTCTTTTTCTTTTTCTATCTATATATACATACACATTCATCCAAAATCCATCTATGAAAAAAAAAAAGGTTCCATACTTAGCTAGAAAGAATAAGTATTAGTGAGATTCTTCAATTCTTTCCTCAGTTATAAGGATAACATTTAGATTCATTCTTAGTCACCCTTACTAAACCAACTTAAATTTTAAATAAGATCCAGATCAGTTTTTATTGTAATACGATTATCTTTTTGACTTTTATGCGTTTAGACTTTACTTTTTATTCTCTTTCTCTTTCCGGTCCAATATTTATTCTACCAAATTCTAAGTTGAATCTCTCTCTGAATATGGATGAAGGTGGTGAAGATTGTTTCATATGGGAAAATCAAGGTTGGGGTTTTCTAAATTCGGATAACTCGGGTGGTAACGGGGAAAAATCAAGTGGTACAAAGTTACCCGATACCTCTCCTGTTAAGCAACTGGCTGTATCAGGTGGTGTTGCTGGTAAAAAGAGGAGTGCAGCAGGAAAGAACGGTGTCAAGGGAAATGGAGAAGTGAATGAAGGAAAAGTTAATGGAGGAGAATCAGATCATGAGATGCATATATGGACAGAAAGAGAGAGGAGGAAGAAGATGAGGAACATGTTCTCTAATCTTCATGCTTTGCTTCCTCAACTTCCCCCAAAGGTAAATTCTTTTCTTTCAATGGTATACACTTTTGGTCATGCTGCATATATATATATAACTTAACCTTAAAGAAAAAAAATGATTCTTTCCTTTTTTGATAGTACCAAATCCCATGTTTCTAAATTGGGTATGTCAAGCTGAAGGTGAGATACATTATTCTTTATGAAAATGATATATACCTGGCTTACTTCTTATGGTATAATAAACAAACTAACAAAGTAGTCACCTAAGACAATGGATTGTCAATGTCATAAATAATTCACTATCGATGTAGAAATTGATTTTATAAGGTATCCACATTTTAACATAGTACAGTAACATGCATTTGTCTTTCCTCAACAAGGGAAGAAACAAACAAAAAAAGACTTCCGCAATTTTCGCATGTGGTTCAGAAGCTCAGAAAGTACCTTCCTTCTCAACTTATTTATTTGTTTTTCTTGAATTAACTCAAACTTCTCTACTTTGTTAACCATGCAAATTTCTCCAAATGAACTAAATTGCACTTTGAAAACATTTAAGTATAAACACAAGAAATATTTACACAATAAATGTACGTTAAACTGTGATAGCACATTACTTACCAATTTTAGAAAGTTACTTGCGATTCTATTTAGATGATATAGTTTGACTTGACACAAAATTTAAGAGAAAAAGACTTTTGAAATATGTGATCCTAAAAGCTTAAGGGGCAAAAGCTTTGTTGGGTCATCACATTTATGTGGTTATAAAAACTTCTCATTAAGGGTAAAATGTGTAAAATAAAACGTTTTAAAGTTAAATTGTTTCAAAATATAGAAATGCGTCATTCTTTTTGAAACAAGCTAATAAGGAAAATATGTTATTTAAATTGAAACAGAGGGAGTAATATTTATCAACAACAACATACCCAGCCGATCCCACAATTAGGGTTTTGGGGAGAGTGAGTGTACGCAGACCTTACCCCTACGTTGTGTGAGCATAGAGATTATTTGGTTAAAATATTGTTCTTACATAGAACTTAACACCCATCATGAAATTATTATGTTCTTTATCAATCGAAGTCTTTAATTCGTATTAATAATAACTATAAATGTAGGCGGACAAGTCTACAATTGTTGATGAAGCAGTGAACTACATAAAGACACTTGAGCAAACCTTTCAGAAGCTTCAGAGACAGAAGCTGGAGAGGCTCCATGGCATGAATCCTTCCATAATCACCTCTAAGAAACTAAGTGCTGAGAGTATTATTATAAGTAGGGAGGCATTTTTAGCTGATCAGGGTTCTACAAATAACGCTGCAATCAGCCCAACAAATAATCCCATTTCAATGCCAGCAGCCTTTCAAACTTGGACATCTCCTAATGTTATTCTAAATGTTTGTGGGGAGGAAGCTCACATTAGTGTGTGTTGTCCTAAAAAGCCAGGCCTTTTGAGTAGCATTTGTTATGTTTTAGAGAAGCACAAGATAGAGGTGATATCTGCCCAAGTTTCATCTAATGACCACAGAAGCATGTACATGATTCAAGCCCATGTAAGTCCATTTTCCATTTTGTATCTCTCCTCTCTTTTAATTTCATTCCTTTTATTTTTGTCTTTTTTTTTTATCGACAAAAACCAAAATAAAAAATAAAAAAATTTAATGGTACAATAAACTTGCTGCACCTCTCAGACTCCATATAGTTTTTTGGCACTGAAATGTGTTACAGAGTCTCTCAATTTGAATAATTTAATAAATAGTTACAAGGCTGGTATGATGGCCATTTATTAGAAGTTTCCTAACTAGGGTTTGAGCAGTCGAACAAGAAAATTTGGGGGCAAATATTTTCCCCCTTTTGTCAAAAAATCCCAACTATTATAAGACTTACCATCACAGCTTATTGCTTAATTATCACCATTACTTTGTCAGGAAAACGCGATAAGCACGCATTTAGTCTGTTTTAATATTTCTTAAATGATGATTTCTAGAACATGGTGCACCACAAAAGAAAGGAGGGAAAACGTTGAAAAGTGGGAATTGATCTATATTTATTTGAGTAAATAATTAAGTATTGAATCAAGTGCACCATTCAAGCTTAAAAAAATACCATTAGTTCACGTGTCCCATAATTTGATGCTATAGATGCGCCCCTCCCCCCCCCCCCCCCCCCCCCCCCACACACCCGGGGACCTCTGGGCTTGGTTTGAAATTTATTATTGCAAATTAAAGCTTTATATGCACATTGAAATTACCACATGAGAATAATATGGTTTCTTGGAATGTTATTCAGTATTCTGTGACACTAGGGTTTGTTGTAATAAATACATAAATATGTTTGTCACACTAGCGTTTTGAATGGTAGTTGAGTTTCGGTTTGATCACTTTCTCTTTGTTGGGTTGCTCAAAAATTTTCAGGCAAGTGGAGCTTCTGATCAGTTCTCTGAAACATTTCCCGTGGAAGAAACATACAAGCAAGCAGCAGGAGAAATAATAATGTGTGTAACATCCCAGTGATACTGCATATTTCACCATAAGAGGTAAAGGACCAAAAGGGATATATACTCATAAACTTCTATATAGAGAATATATAGAAAGGCCGGCTGCATGCAATGTTTTAATTTATGTAGAAACTAGACGATGATGATAGCCATGGAGACATCTTCCTCCAGAGATATAAATGTTTTGATATCAACATTAATTGCCTTATAAATGGCTCCTGAAACTATTTACTGAATGGAATGCCCTTTGAACTTTTGGTTCATATAGGTTTTAACTCTTCGATGCTACAATAAAGTGATGTTTTGGGTTTTCATATAATTTACGAAGATATGAGCATCTCTCTAATAAAAATAACATATCACGCGTGAACAGTGGCGCGAAGCCAGAACTTTTACCGAGGGGTATCAAAATATAAATAATTAGATACATCGAAAATTAAGGGGAGTCAACGTATAGTAAATATACACAAAATAAATAAATAAATTATCTAGCAATATAATATAATTTTCCGACGAAGGGGTGTCGCTTGACACCCCTTGGTTCAATGTAGCTACGCCAGTGCGAGCGAACATAAATATTATTAGTTGCATGTCGTTCATTATTTGAACGATCGCATTATTGGTATTAAATAGGGATCTTTACACAATTAGCTGTCCATATTTACTGTTTACCTTTTTTAGTCATATACATAAATTATACATTAATTATACATAATTATATACATATACACTACTAGAAAACTGTGAAAAATCGTCCACATAATACCGACCGAAATCGATCGAAAAATAGGTAAATTGGTCACAATAGTAAAAAAAAAATTCACACAAACATACGGACCACCATCAGTCGGAAATAGTGGTCCCACAACAAAGACGTCTGACACATAAAAATTCCGACCGATGTCGGTCGGAAATTGGTCAATCTTTGACTAAGATCTGGTCATACTTGCATTTTATCTACTAAAATAAGTTTTAATTATAAAATTTCAAGTATACCGATCATATATCGATTGGAAATTTGAATTTATTTTTTCCCGCCTAGGGTTAATTGGTTTTTTCCATAACAAAAATTATATATAAATATAATTTACTGAACGATTTCGGCCGGTATTATTGTTAGATTATTTGTTATTTACCATATATACCAATATTTAACAACACACATATTCCATGAGCGGATACTTGGAATGGATCAATTGAAAATACAATTGAAAATACAATTATATTCCATTAAAATGTATTATAACACATTTAAAAATAAAGTATATAGTTCTACAAGATGTAGTGCTATATTAATACTTAAGTTGTAGAAATAACAACATATGTATACTTATATTAATATATATGCTATATTAATACTTAAGTTGTAGCAACTACAACATTTTTATACCTATTAATGCAATATTAACTTATGCTATATTAATATAAGTATACATATGTTGTTGTTCCTACAACTTAAGTATTAATATAGCACTACATCTTATAGTACACTCTGTTATTAAATGCGTTATAATCAGTTTCAATCGAATATAATTGATCCATTGATGGAGTATCCGACCAAAGTACTAATAAGGTGATAGAGAATAAAACATTCAAGACTATGTCGATTGTACACATCTTGGAGCATATAGTCACTCATTATACCTGAGCATGTAGTCACTTAAACATCAAGATTTATTTTCTTATTTATTCACCGATCAAGTATTCGAGTAATGTAATGAACAATTGAGAATAAATCACCAACGCTTGTCTTATATATTTGTAAGTGTAAATTATCATATACGAAATAAAATCTGTCATGACCCAAAATCTGCTATAGACGATGATGGCGTCTAACGTCGCCGTCAGGCAAGCCAACGGTGAATTATTAGCTCAATTACTCATTTTATTATTTTTGATATCACAAGTCTCATTAAATAAATAGAGTAAAATCCGGTACTCGTAGAAAATACGTGATTTTATTTACCTATTTTCGTATAAAATGTAAATTACTAGGTGAAATGATAATAATTACGTGACCTATCGTAATGAACATCCACTAGAAACTCCCAAAATCCGGTGTCACAAGCGCATGCGCATCTACCAGAAAATACAATGAAAGTACAATATCTGTATGGAATACAAGATAGACAGGAAAAAGTAAATAATTATGATAGAGACTCCGTATGATGCAGATCATAACATGGGATGCAGCTCACCGTAAAGTCCCTGCGATAGCTGCGCCTTATCGGCCAATAGACCACCCGAAATATATAGATGCACAATAAGTGCAAAAGTATAGTATGAGTACGTAAATGAACGCGTACCCAATAAGTATCTAGCGTAACCCGGATAAGTAGTGACGAGGGGTCGATATCGACACTTACTAGGGGTCTAATATATCATATTCAGTAAGAAGTAAACAATTATGAGGCAGAGTAAATAAACAGTATAAACAAATACAAATACGTATTACAATCCTCCTCTAAAAAGTAAACTCAAGCTCTCTCAATCATCGGTTACCTCCTCCACCGGAGTATATATGTAAAAGGGTCCCCACCAAATAGGTTATCAAAACTCAAATCAGGAAAACTCACGGATACGATGGCTTCTTTCCTAATGTTACGCACGGTGCTGCCGAGGCGAACGACCCGATCGCATAAGAGTTTTTTTTATAGAAATGCCGAGGCGAACGAACCGCTCCCATAAGAATGTAGTACTGTCGAGGCGAATAGCCCGATCCCATAAGAATATGATACTGCCCAGGCGAAGGGCCCGATCCCATAAGAATATGATACCGCCGAGGCGCACGACCTGATACCTTAAGAATATGATACTGCCGAGGCTAACAGTCTGATCCCATAAGAGTGTGTTACATCATCCTGCCGAGGCGAACGGCCTGATCACATCAGAATAAGAAGCTTTAACGGTTCCTTGACCCCACTCACCAATAAACGTGTGAGTTATGAAATTTAAGGAAGCTTTTCGATGAAAACGCACAACGCGGGAGAAATTCTTAAGGGGAGCACAATTTATTCCGCGGCTAAATGAAGTAGCTCGTCAAATCTCTACAATGGTGGGTCTATCACTCTACGCAAGCCTAGTCTCAGGTCGTAACGCGTAATAAAGGAACTCAACAAGCAAGGATAACTCAAATAGTACAATTAAAGCATGGCGTGAACCTAAGTCTACCTTGACAAATCAGGAATCCTAACATATGCACGGACACTCATCATCTCATACGTTCATAAATCCCAGAACATGTAGCACATTAGAATAAAACACCTACGAGGTAAATTCCCCCTCGCAGGGTTAGATAAGAGACTTACCTCGCTCCGAAGTTCCACAACCGGCTCTGATGCCTCTCTAATACCTCAACTCGATGCCCGTAGATCTAAAACTAGTCAAACAATGTGAAAACCAATAAAAAATATACTCTAATACCCGTAATTAATCAAATTATAACAATTCCCAACTTCACTCGAAATGTCAACAAAGTCAACCCTCAGGTCCCACATGCCCGGATCCCGGAAAGTTTCAAAGATAAACACTACCCATAACATTGCAAACTCAATTATATAATTTATTCCCGATTCCACTTCAAAAATCATGGTCAATCCAAAATTATCATTCTAGATTTTTCTCTTAAAATTTTATAATTTCCATAACTTCTCGTGTTTAAATCCACATAGATTCCATGAAATTAACTTACAATGTGTGGGAATTAATTACCTTGAAATAGATGATGGGAATACTCTCTTGAAGAGCTCCAAAAATTTCCCAAGCCATGTGAGAAGTATAAGAAATGAATCAAAACCCGCAATAAAACAAGCTACCTAGAAACTTGCTTCTTCGCGATCGCGCAAAATGCCTTGCAATCGCGATGGCCAAAATGCCACTGCCCTAAAACCTATTATTCACGAACACGAGCTTCTCCATGTGTTCGCGATATACAGTAATCTAGAACAACACGATCACAAACCATACTTCGCAAACACGAAGGCATAAATTCCCAGCTCAAAACTCCCTCATACGTGATCGCAAGTCCATTTTCGCGATCGCATTGAACAATCGTTCCTCCAGTCCACTTTACTCTTCGCAACCAAGTCGCCTATTCCGCGATCCCGATGCATACCCAAGATACTAAAAACTAGCTGATAGATAAAAAGACTTTTGTTTTATGTTTTGAAGATCTAACAAACTTAATATCAAGAACCAGATAAGGAACCTGATACTCATCTGGTTTACATTCTCAAGCGTGTAGAAATAACCAGACTTAAGCTGGAGATGTTCGTCCGTCTTTTAGAAGTTAAAGAATCAAAAAGGGAAACATATGGACTTCAGTTCCCCTGATGATCGTACCCGTCTGGAAAGTGACTGCCTGCACACACAACAGTACAGCACAAGGCAACAATCACCTCCATTAGGAAGGACCTTGTACCCAAGTTGCTTACATCATTCAAGTGGTGTCATCAATGTTATATTAACATTAAACCAATGACAAAACATTACTTGAACACTTAGAGAATTCACTCAAGCACTCAAATTGTGATTGATCTTCCAGTTAACAATTCTCAAGTGCATTAAGAATAAAGAACAACACTGCTACAGACTAGTTCCCTATATCAAGTTATTGTATGTCCTTAGTTGAGTTGTAACTTTGTTAATGCTCTTACTTGTAATTCTTACTTAGCTTACTTAGAATCATTGTGTAGGAAACTCTTGTAAATCATAAACCCCTGTGTTTATGTCTTGGCCAGAGTTAGTCAAGTTGTAAAGTCTTTGTAATAGAGGTATTACAAAGTGGCTTGTAATAGGTATGTTACAAGTTAGTGAGGGATTAAGGAGTTAATTCCTAGGTTACAATAGGTTGTAATCTAGACATTTTGCTCAGTAGTGAAGTTGAAATCCTACAAAGGTAGGTCGTGGTTTTTGATCCCGTTGAGCTGGGAATTTTCCACGTAAAAACTCTTTGTGTTATTTACTTTCTGTTGTTTGCGTAATTTGTGAAAATTGATAGAGAACCTGATTCTCTATAGTATTTGGTAGACCCTCGAATTCTATCAACTGGTATCAGAGCGGGTTCTTTCTATCAAGCTAACACCTAGAAAGGATCCTCATGGCTGCTCCACCAAACTTTGAAGAAGGTCAGTCTACCCACAGAACACCAAGGTTCAATGGCCAGTATTATGGATGGTGGAAGACTAGGATGCACGATTTCGTCATGGCTAAAGATTTCGAGCTTTCGGACGTCATCTTTGATGGAATATTTGTCCCCAGTAAAACCAGTGGTGACCCTGCTATAACTATTCCCAAAAAAAGAAAAGAATTCAATGATGCCGACTAAATCCATATAGAAGAATTTTCGTGCAAAGAAAATCCATGTCTGTGGTATTGGTCCTGATGAATACAACAGGATATCGGCATCTCACTTAGCTAAAGAAATCTAGGAAGCTCTCCAAAAATCTCACGAAGGAACATCACAGGTCAAGAAGTCCAAGATCGACATGCTCACAACTGAATACGAGTTCTTCAGGATGAAAGATGATAAATCCATCCAAGATATGCATATTCGTTTCACCTCTATCATTAATGAGCTTCACTCTCTTGGTGAAATTATTCCAAGAAACAAGCTTGTCAGGAAAATCTTTAGTGTGCTGCCCAGTTCTTGGGAAAGCAAAGTGAATGCCATTACAAGGCAAAGGACTTGCAGAAGTTGACCATCGATAAACTCGTGGGAAATCAGAAAACTTATGAAATAAATAAAAAGAAGGACAATAAAAGAAGGGAGCCTAAAAAAGATAAGAACCTGGTCCTTATGACATACAACAATGATTCAAGTGGTGAGGATGGTGATATGGCTTACTTGACAAGAAGAATCCAAAAGATGGTTTGCAGAAATGGAGGCATTCCAAAAGGGGGAGTTCTAGCAAGACAAAAAATTTTGACCTCTGTCATAAATGTGGCAAACCAGGACACTCCAACAAGGACTGTTCCTCCTAAAGCAGGATCAATTCAAGAACAACACAGACAAAGCAGCCAAGAGGAACCTGGCTTCTGATAAACGATTCAAGAGAAAGAATGTCGCTGACAATGTTGTGAAACAAGCTCTTGCTGCATGGGGAGATTCCTCCAGCGAATCTGAAGAAGAAAATGATCATGGTGACAATTCAGTTATGGCAGTAGAAAGTGAAGCAACTGAGTATGACTCCATTTTTGCCTTGATGGCTCAGTCTGATGATGAGGTAAATTTTTTGGATGTTCAGAGAAATCTGAAATCTTATTCTCCTAAAAAAATAATGTCTTTGGAAAATGTGTTAATAGATGCATACCATAGTCTTATAAATGATAAAAATATTCTAACTATGGAATTAGGAGAAGCAGAACAATCTAGAGATGACCTGGTAGTCATTATGGTAGAATTGAAAGAAACTATTGAGAGTTTGAAAGAAGGAAAAGATGCCCTAACTAAAAATATCACAAATGTAGAACATGAAATAAATGATTTAGTAGTTGTTGTGGTTGATTTAAAGGAAACAATTGAGTGTGCTAAGAAAGATAAAGAAGTATTAATTGAAAAAGTTGCTATCTTAGAACTTGAGAGCGATGACTTAGTAGTAGTGGTAGTTGATTTGAAGTAAACCATTGAGAGTGTAGAAAAAGAAAAAGATTTCTTTACCAAAAGAGTTGATAACGTTGAGCTCGATAGAGATGATCTACTAGCTGTAGTAGTGGATCTGAATGACACAATAAAGGCACTAAAAGGAGAAGGTAGGCATGAGACTCCTCACAAAGATAAGGAACTTTCTAATGAAGCACACCTTAGGCTTGAAAATGATATGAATGGAGTGAACTCTAGATTGCATGTTGAACTTGAAAAGAACAAACAACTTCAGGAAGAACTAGGAAGAGTGAAGATTGATCTTGAAAATTCACTCAAATGGATCTGGTCCTCTGATGCTATCACTGCCATGTACATTAACAATGGGGGGAACGGGCAGAGATTGGGTTTCAAAGGGAGAAGACTCCCTACAACCCTCATAGAAAGTATGTTATTGTACCCGATAATTGGCTTTGTACTCACTGTGGTAACAATGGACACCTCAAGGAAAACTTCAAGGCTAGGGTTCAGTCTCAACAGAAAAATAAAGTTTTTGCTAAGAAAGTAACAACTGCTAGAGAACCTAGACCCTCATATAGAAAATGTATGATGCCTTCCTGGACTAAAAGAACACTTATTCATCATTTTCCTCACTACAAGGGACCCAAACTTGTTTGGGTTCCTAAATCCAACCCTTGATTTCCTTGTGCAGGGAGTAGTGAAGAGGAGCAACCAACAATGGTACATGGATAACGTCTGCTCAGAGCACATGACTGGAAACACAATCGATTTTCTTTCACTGAAAGTCCTGCAAGGATGCAGTGTATACTTTGGAAATGGTAAAAAGGGATCATTCTGGGAGTTGGCAGGGTTGGGAAGTCACTCACTCTTATGAGATTGTGTACTATGTTAATGGTTTGAAGTGTAGTCTGCTGAGTGTCTCTCAGATATGTGACTAGGTAAAAAAGTGGAATTTTTGTCAAAGATATGCACAATCACAAATCTTGTGACTGGTGAAGTGGTGCTAGTGGACAAGAGATACAAGAACATCTATGTTGCTGATTTTGAGTCCCTGAAAAGTGGTGATCTCAGCTGTATAAGAGTCGTTGATGATGATGTTGAATTATGGCACAGAAGGATGGGGCATGCAAGCTTTTCATTACTGAACAAACTCGTCCAGAAGGACTTGGTTCACAGTCTGTCCAAGTCAAGCTTCAAGTAACACAAAGTGTGTGATGCTTGTGCAAAAGGAAAGCATGTCAGATCTTCATTCAAGCCCAAAAAGGAAGTAAGAACCTCAAGGCCACTTGATCTTCTTCATATGTATCTATGTGGACCTATGAGGGTGCCAAACAGAGGTGGAAAAAAATATATCTTTGTAATTGTGGATGACTACTCCAGATTCACTTGGACCATGTTCCTTAGAACCAAGGATGAGACTTTTCAAGTATTTGTTGCCTTTGTCAAGAAGATCCAAGTGGATATGGGAACAATGCGGCTTGCATCAGATCAAACCATGGGACAGAGTTCGATAATGCCAGATTTGATGATTTCTGTGTTTAAAATGGCACTACTCATAACTTCTCAGCTCCAAGAACAGCGCAGCAAAATGGTGTTGTAGAAAGGAAGAACATGACTCTTGAAGACATGGCAAGGACAATGCTAATTGACAATGGAATTGCGAAATATTTCAGGGCAGAAGCAGTCAACACTGCATGCTATTTGATAAATAGGTGCATGATCAGGTCCCTTCTAAACAAAACACCCTATGACTTGCTGAATGGTAGAAAGCCCAAGTTGACGCATCTGAGGGCTTTTGGCTGCAAATGTTATGTACTCAACAATGGAAAAGAAGAACTTGGAAAATTTGATGCCAAAAGTGATGAAGGAATATTTTTGGGATACTTGTCTCAAAGCAAAGCGTATAAAGTTTACAACAAAAGAACTCAACGCGTTGAAGAGGGTATCCATGTGGTCTTTGATGAATCTCACCTATCTTGTGAGAATGACAGACATGATGATCAAGATGGAGGACCTTTATCTGTTCCAGGTGAAGTTATTGACATGGCAAATGGAAAGGCATATATGATGAGTCATGTCAAGGAAACCAGTGAAGATGATGCAACCACATCTCCATCCATTGGAGAGGAACCTGGTTCTACGATCACTACAACTGAAGCTGAAAATAGAGTTGTTGATGCAGTCCATAGTACTCCACTTGCTGAAGTAATAAGCGACCAAGAACCTCAGTCACATATACCGGGGTCCTCTACCAATGAAATTCAGGTACCAAATTGGAAGCACAAAATCTCACATCCTCTTGACAACATAATCACCCCTCTTGACTCAGGAGTTCAAACCAGATCCTTTTCAGCCTTTATTTCCCAAATATAGCCCAAAAATATCAAAGAAGCATTGAAAGATGCAGATCGGATCACATCCATGCAAGAGAAGCTGCATCAATTTGAAAGAAACAAGGTATGGCACCTGGTTTCTCGACCTGCAGATCGAACTATCATAGGGACTAGGTGGGAATTCAGGAACAAACTTGATGAGTGTGGAAATACAACAAGAAACGAGGCAAGGCTTGTATTTCAAGGCTACAACCAGGAAGAAGGGATTGATTATGATGAAACATTTGCTCCAGTTGCTCGATTGGAAGCTATCAGAAATCTTGTTGCCTTTGCATCTCATATGGAATTCACATTGTTCCAAATGGATGTTAAAAGTGCATTTCTGAATGGTTTTCTTAAAGAAGAAGTTTATGTCAAGCAGCCTCATGGATTTGAGTGTCACGAGCATCCTGAATATGTGTTCAAACTGAACAAGGCATTGTATGGCCTAAAGCAGGCCCTCGGGTTTGGTATGAAAGATTGCCGAAGTTCCTTATAGAGAATGGATTTACAAGAGGGAAAATTGATAACACGCTCTTTTTGAAGAAACGAGGGAGGAACTTGCTCATTGTGCAAGTATATGTTGATGATATCATCTTTGGGGCCACAATTGACTCTCTATGTGAAGAATTTTCAAAACTCATGGGGAGTGAGTTTGAGATGAGTATGATAGGAGAATTAAATTTCTTCCTGGGACTTCTAATAAAGCAATCTCAAAAGGGAACATTGATAAGTCAGCAGAAGTACATCAAAGAGTTGTTGATAAGATTTGACATGGAAGCATCAAAAGTTATTGACACCCCCATTTCCACAACTACGCGTCTAGACATGGATGAACATGTTTCCCTTGTAAATCAAACCATGTACAGGGGCATCATAGGATCACTCATGTATCTCACAACAAGCAAACCAGACATTGTGTTCAGCGTGGGTCTCTGTGCAAGATTCCAATCAAATCCTAAGGAGTCATCTGAGGGCGCTAAAAGAATATTGAGATATCTTAAAAGAACGCAGACCTGGTTCTCTACTATCCCTCAAGTGACAACTTTGATCTTGTTGGGTATGCTGAAGCTAACTATGCAGGATATCTGGTGGACAGGAAAAGCACGTCTGGAATGACATATTTTCTGGGTTCTTGTCTCATCTCATGAGGTACAAGGAAGCAAAACTTGGTGACACTCTCAGCTGCAGAAGCGGAATATGTAGCAGTTGCCTCTTGTTGTGCTCAATTGCTGTGGAACAAACAACATTGGGAAGACTTTGGAGTATTCTTTGACTGTGTGCCCCTCTTGTGACCATACAAGTGCACTCAACATGGCCAAAAATCCAGTCCAACATAAGAGGACCAAGTACATTGATGTACATCATCATTTCCTCAGAGACAATGTTCAAAAAGGACTCATCTGTGTGAATTTTTGCAGCACTGAAGATCAGAATGCATACCTTTTCACCAAAACTCTGAGTAGAGAACATTTTGAAAGAAATCGCATGACACTAAGGTTGATAAAACCCAATTGAGAAACTGGTCCCCCAATGATTGGCTATGAAAGAAATGTACAGGTAAAATTAGCTAAAGGTTTTTCTGGCAAAGTCTAACTCATTTCAATACCGTTACAGGTGGACACACATGATGATTACAGAATAGTTAATGCAGTGCATGATGGTAAAAGAGGTTAAGCTTACACCTACAAGATCTTTCGAGGAACCTGGTTCTCCTGACACAAGTTAGTAGCTTCTTTGTTTTCGCATACACAATTTAGAACAGATAAAAAAACAATGCCACATCATCATCATGTCAGTTTCTTTCCTTTGTGTCTTTTGAACCGAAACGTCTCACATGTTGATGAGCGACCCGCCTCCCAAAAACTCCCGCCTTTTCTTAATCGGTCCCTCATCTCTCATAAATACATCTATCAATGTCAAAACTCCGCACATCAAACATCAAAATGTTTACTTCTCCTCCTTTCCTCTCAAACCACTAATCTCTCCAGTACAGTCGACCATGACTGAAAATTAAGAAAACTCCAGTGTTCTCAGTAACACCCTCGTCGAGTCCTCACCACTCAAAACTTCAATATTAGACTCCTCACCCAACACCACTATTTAACCAAAGAATTAGATTCTCTGCCAAAGCTATTTTAAGAAGCACACGGGTTTCTGATAACCAAAGAGTAAACTAATAATTGCAAGGAATTTTGTAATTGGAAAGCAGTAAGATGCACGAAAAAGTAAGTGTATTGCAATAGTAGTTCGAATGTGTCCTTACAAGCTATATCTTACTCCCTTATATAGGGAATTTCTTAATATAACGTTTGCCTCTTTCTAGCAATTGAGCATTAATGACTAATAATGGCATTAATGTAACGTTACAATGATTAACTGTAACTGTTGCATGAAGGTTGCATAATGTTTGGCTCATTAATTGAAGATCTCTGAATCTTCCCTTTATTCTGTCCGGATTCATTCTGACCGTGTCTTTTCATCTTCTCAATCAGGTTGAGATTCACGTAGTTGATTACCCTGTGGGTATGTTATTTCGTACCTCTTTGTCTCGTACCTCTTCGTAGAATTCTGTCCAGTTGGCATGTTTTCATTATTCCACGTAGATTGCTGAGTTATCACAATTGTTACACGTGTGAAGCTCTTTTTTACCAATATAGATAGTCCCCTACTTACCATGTATTATCAATTAATATTTGGTAAGTGGATACTCATTTATGGCGAGAATAGTTTTACGCCGCTTAACTCGTAACATTGCACCCATTTCTGAATGTAGGCGTCGCTTGTCACTTCCATTTAATGCTTGTGCCACGTGTCATTCCTGGATTGATTCTGTAATTATTCAGTGCCTTTTAGGGCTTTTTGCGGCTGCATCAGTCCCGAAGTGACAACTTCAATTATGACTTTCACATCATTATTTTTTCCATTTTTGACGGTTGCTTTCGAGTATAAATACCCCTTTTCCTTTCTTTACTTTCACTAAAAACTTCCAACCATCATTCCTTGTTTGCAAAAATTCTTGTCTTTGTAAATATGTCTTCTTCAAACCAGTCTAAGAGAATCATTAACGTAGATGATCTGAATCCTTCTTCTTCTCCATCACGGAGTAGGAGAGGCGGTAGGCTTAGGAGTTTAGGTTCTACTCCTGCCAAAGGTTCCTGTTCCTCTCACGTTACTCCCCCATCTTCTTCTAGGTATGCCATTTCTTTATCTTCTCCAAGAGCTAGGGCTTCTAGATTTTCATCAAAAGGTAAAGAACATAATGAACCTTTGCGTTAACCGAGGGTCGATGAAATAGTACCTGCGGATTTTTCTTTTGCTAGGGATATTCAGGCCTTAAAAGAACATCTTTCTTCAATGTCGTCTCTTGACAGCGCTGACAAGTATCCCACTTAGATAACTGAGGGTTTGGTACCTCTTGTACGCAGGGACTGTTACTGGAAGCCTGATTTTCCTGTTGTCATTCCCAATGGTAATCAAAGAATAACCTCTTAAAAGACGGAGTATTCTTTCATTTATACCTATCCCTTCACATTAGGATTCAAGCCTCCTATTGACCCTGTTATCATCGAGTTTTGTCGATTCTTTAAAATTTGTCTGGGACAAGTCAGTCCTCTCGTGTGGCGAGTTCCTGCATGCCTTAGATATTTGGATAACTTAGCTTCGGCCCCCTTTACCTTTTATCATCTTATTCACCTCTATTCCCCAATGTTGTTCCGCCAGGGAGTTTTCACTCTCGCGGCCAGGAGTAAAAAGGTGTTAGTGACTCCTGATGATGATAAGACCAAGGGTGGTACCTCCGGTATATTGTTGTTCCTACTACTGGTTTAGTAGGTGAAGAAAATCTCCCATTCCCTGAGAAGTGGAATCTTGCACGTGAGTACCGTTTTGCTCACATTCCTTTCCTTTTGCTTTTGATACTTTGTCTGTACCGTAACTGTTTTCTTTTATTTACAGCAATCATGGGAACCGTAGAAAATGTCTCCAATTTTCGAGATTGGGTAGAAAAACTTTTGTCAATCGCTCCGTTAGAAGAAAGTTTGTGGAAGTACCTCTCTGGGAGGTTTAGATGGAAGGTCAAGACTCACGGTAAGCAAAGTTTTATGCTTTTACTTCTTCCCTCTTTTGAACTTTATTTGATCCCTTTCATTTGGTAGGGTTTCCGGCTCGTGGAGTCTCTGGTGCAGCTGTTTCTGTTCCAAAATTTTCCCTGGCAAAGGCCCGGGAGATCATTTCAGGTTCCTCCTCTTCAAAGAGAAAAGAAAGTGGATCAAGTACCTTACAGGAAGATGAGGAAGAAGAGGGTTCTTTAGTCCATAGGTCCCTTAGGAGTAAGGTGGTCTCTGACGACGAGTCTGCATCTTTCACTGACCCTTTTGTGCCTGAATTTGAACTGTTTGCCCCCGAGGATGCAACTCCCTCTCCCGTTCGTGAATCAGTTGATCTCCTGCTCTGTGAAGGTTTTGGTTCTATTGATGATGAAGCTCCCATTGTCGTTTTCTCTCCTCCTACCCCTAAACAACTTCCCTCAGTTGCTCCTGTTATAATCTCTGCTCCCTTTGCTATTCCCGCTCTGGTTATAACTTCTGCTCCCGTGGCTCTTTCTTCTTCCCCTGCTTCTGTGCCTTCTGCTGCAGAAGTAGGGTCTTCCAGCAGGGGGGGGGGGATGAGGCAAGTGATGATAGAAGTTCCAGCAGTGGGCAGCCTCTTCAAAAAGTCAGGCCAGGTTGACGTATGGCTGAAGCCATTAATTGGTCCGACTGAGAGAGCTAAGCTGGACAGCCACAGTTCCCTTACATGGGTAAATAAGATTGTGCACTCTTCTTTAAAGGTAAAATGTGCTTTCCTTCGTACATTCTTATAAACATTCTTGCCGTATCTAATTTATCTCCTTTTGTAGATCAATATTGTAGGCACGGAGTTAATGAAGAGGGGTTCTCAAATGGAGTAGGCAGCAAGGGAGTTGCGTATTAAGGCAGATAATTAGAAAGAGCAGTATAAAAGCTTACAACTCGACATGGAGGCAGTGGTAGAAGAGAAGTGTACCTTGGAGCAGCAAGTGAGGGTTATGACAACAGAGTTGACCGTTGAGAAGGCGTCTTCGAATCAGGTAGGAAAGTACAATAACGTCTTAGAGTCTTCATTCGCAGAGCAACTGTCCCGTGCCTCTGAAAAGATTAGGAGCCTGAAGGCCTTATTAGACCAGAAGGAGGAATATTCTGGTGAACTTGTTCAATCGCTCACCTAAACTCAGGAGGACCTCCGCAACTCTTTGGAGAAGGTCCAATTGCTAGACAGGTCTCGCTCCTTTACAGGCCTCCCATGTTGTTATCGTGGAAGAAAGGGACGAATTAAGAGCTGAAGTTGATTTGTGGGAGAAAGATTATGATGCTCTTGAAGATAAATCAGTCATTGATGTTAGCTAGGCTTATATGAACTCTCGTCTCGACACATTAACGGAAATGGGCCAAGAGGGTTTTGACTTGGAAGCCGAAATTGCTAAAACCAAAGAGACCATTGACAACAAACTCAAAATCTTTCCTCCCCAGAAGTTGAGGTCCCAGTTGCTCGTGTCTCTCCATCCCAAGTCGATCCTCCTGCTAGTGAAGACAACCCCCCATCTGAAGAAGTTTAAGAACTTGATTCTCTTTTTTTTCTTTCTTTGTATCAATTGGTGGTTACCCCCAGTCCCATCGGGGGTAAGTTTGGATCCTTTAAGTCCCCAACTGACAACTTAGGGGCACCCAATGTAAAAGTTAATACGGCTTAGACTAAATTAACACTTAGTTTATTTTGCTGTTAGTATATTAATATCAATGCCAGCATGACTTTTTGAGTTTTTGTTTCACTCTTTAAGTATTTTGCATGCTTTATTTTTGAGGTTTTAGTTTTACCTATGAGTTTTGCATTTATAAAATGCTTAGATTACTCGTACCTTTTCGTAATAGGCACGGTTTATAAAAGAGGATCCTTTTTCGATCGACACTTAATGAAGAAGACGTCTCAACTTCATAATGGTGTAAATATACAAAAGTGAGATAGGAATTTTTCACATGTTTTCCTTTAATGATGTTTTAGAGAAAGTTTTTGTATTGAACTTTCGTAACATTTCACATGTGTTTGTGTATCGTCTATAACTCATTTTGCAACTATTTTCTTTTAACAGATTTGGTATAACCTTGCACTCGTAACTGTTTTTCTTTTGTAACAGTTTTTTCAATTTAGTACAAGGGGATAACTGTTTTTGTTTACAACAGTTTTGAATTAAGGGTATGAATTTTTACCCATAACTGTTTTTATTGATAACAGTTTACAAATGTATACAAAGGTAATGCTTTTTCATCCATAACTATTTTCATTTATAACAGTATTGAATATGTACAAGGATAATGATCTTTCATCCGTAAGTATTTTCATTTATAACAATTTTGAATATGTACAAGGATAATGATCTTTCATCCGTAATTATTTTCATTTATAACAGTTTTGAATATGTACAAGGATAATGATCTTTCATCCGTAACTGTTTTCATTTATAATAGTTTTGAATATGTACAAGGATAATGATCTTTCATCCATAACTGTTTTCTGTTACAACAGTTCTTTGAATAAGTATAAAGATGTGCATTTCTACTCGTAACTAATATTTTGCCTTTAACCTGAGCTTTCGTTTATATTTACGAATATGTTTTAGAAACATTCGTTTACATTTACGAACATGTTCTCGAAGGTTTTTTGAATCGGGCTTTGTGTTTTGAGTCTTTGGATCTTTTGATTTTGCTCATATCACTCGACTTGTTGGGAAGATGGATCTTCAGGCTCGAGCTTTGACTTTTTGGTAGTCTTCTTTGCTTTAGCTTTGCCTTCCGTACTGTATAGTCCCCAAAGTTTTTGAGCTTTGAAGAATGAAATCTCGAGCACTTGACTATTCCATCCTTGTGGTCCCTTTCCTGAAAAGGAAAAACATACGGGACTCGAAAGTATACTTTTTAGATGATGACTGCTTAACCCTTTAAAACGTCCATCAGAAAGTTGTAACCCTAGATCGGGAATTTAGTTACTTCCTCGTGTCTTTGCAGGTCTAATATCATCATCTGGTGATGGGTTAGCTTTTTGCCTATCATCTAAAACGGTTAGTAAAATTTTAGCTGCACAAAAGTAAAATCGAACGTAATGATACCTGACTGAGGGTATTCCTTTTACTTAGAAGTAATACTTCTTCAAATGAACGACATTCCAACTGGTTGGTAAGATCCTGCCATCCATAGCCTCCAGCTCATAAGCGCCTCCCAGCAATGCCACAGACTTTGTAAGGCCCTTCCCAATTTGGATTTAGCTTTCATGCACCAGCTTCCTTCGTTGATTGAAAGACGTTTTTAGGAACGAATTCCTCAATTTTGAAATATCTGAGATGAGCTTTTCTGTTGTAATATCTCTCTATGATTTGTTTTTGAGCTGCCATTCATATTAGTGTTGCTTCTCTTCTTTGCTCGAGCAAGTCCAGATTGGTTCCTAACTCGTCGTTGTTTTCTTCCTCCGTGGCTGTCATAAATCTTATGTTTGGTTCGCCAATCTCCACCGATATCAAAGCTTCTAAATCGTAAACAAGCGCGAATGGAGTTTCTCCCGTGGATGTTTTTGCAGTTGTTCTGTAAGCCCATAATACTGCCGGTAGCTCATCAGTCCAATTTCCCTTGGCTTTTTCCAACCGTTTCTTCAGGTTGTTGATGCTGACTTTGTTTGTTGATTCGGCTTGCCCATTAGCCACGGGGTGATATGGTGATGGAGTGATTCATTTGATTTGCCAACTTTTGAAGAATTCTGTGATTTGTGAGCCTAGGAATTATGGGCCATTGTCACATACGATCTCCTTCGGTATTCCAAAGCGGTATATTATGTTTCGCCATATGAAGCTTTTCACTTCTTTTTCTCTCACCTATTTAAAAGCTTCTGCTTCCACCCATTTCGTGAAATAATCAGTTAACACAAGTAAGAACCGTACCTTTCCTTTAGCTGGGGGAAGGGGTCCCACTATGTCCATGCCCCATTTCATGAACGGCCATAGAGATATTACTGGGTGTAGTAATTCTACTGGCTGGTGCATATTGTTAGCAAATCGTTGGCATTTGTCGCATTTAGCTACGAAAATCTCAGCCTCATCTTCCATTTTGGGCCAATAGTACTCTGCTCTGATTAGAGTTTTGACTAAGGATCTTGCTCCTGCATGATTTCCACAGTGTCCTTCGTGGACTTCCCTCATTACCAACTCTGTTTGACTGGGTGAAAGGCATTTTGCTAAGGAACCTCCGAACATTTTACGGTATAGAGCATTACGAATGAGGCAGTACCGTGCAACTTTTTGACATAGTGCTTGAGTTGCTTTTCTATCTTCAGGTACGATACCATTCTGCAAAAAGTTTAAAATTTCGTTTCTCCAATCCCAGGTTAAATTGTTAAATGTTACCTCATTTTTATCCTAGTCGATCGCTGAGTGAAATTAGTGAATGCAATTGCATTGTCTTTTTTTGACACTTCTGCAATTGCTGCAAGGTTAGCTAATGCATCCGCTTATGCATTTTCCTCCCTGGGTATTTGCATAATTTTCCATGATTGGAATTGTCTTACCAGGTCTCGTACCTTTTCCAGGTATTGCTGCATATGAGTTTCTCTTGCGAAATAAGTCCCCTGCATCTGGTTTACTACCAGTTGAGAGTCACTTTTTATCACGATTTGCTCGATTGAGAGTTCCCGTGCCAGTTCAAGTCATGCAATGACATCTTGTACTCTGCTTCATTGTTAGTTACAGGATTACATTTAATAGCTTGTCGTACCTTTTCACCCGTGGGTGATATTAAAACTATTCCCAATCCAGCTCCTTTTACATTAGAGGAGCCATCAGTAAATAGAATCCATATACCTGGATTAGCCCCGTTAAAGAGTTGTAACTCTTTTTCTACTTCAGGAATTATGCTGGTATTAAAACCAGCTACGAAATCAGCTAAAATTTGAGACTTTATTGCAGTCCTAGGCTGATATATTGTGTCATGCTCACTTAATTCTATTGCCCATTTAGCTAATCTCCTCGATAATTCTTGTTTATGCAGAATATTTCTCAAGGGGTATGAAGTCATAACAGTAATGGGATGACATTGAAAATATGGTCTTAATTTTCTAGTTGCCATAATCAGAGCTAAAGCTAATATTTCCAGATATGGGTATCTTGTTTCAGCGTCTAACAAAGATTTGCTTACGTAATAAATCGGAGATTGCTTACCTTTGTCTTCCCTTACCAGTACTTCACTTACGACAATTTCTTCTACGACAAGATAGACATACATCCTTTCCCCTTCTTTTGGTTTTGACAGCAACGGGGGTCTTGATAAATAAACCTTCAGATCTTTGAGAGCCCATTGACATTCCTCAGTCCATTCGAACTGATTCTGCTTTTTAAGAACTGAAAAGAATTTAAAACTCTTTTTCGAAGACTTGGATATAAATCTTTCCAAGGCTGTAATTCTTCCTGTTAGTCTTTGCACTTCTTTTTTACTTGTAAGTATATTGGGTATTTCCTCAATAACTTTAATTTGAGCAGGATTTACTTCTATTTCTCTATTTGACACAAGGAAACCCAAAAACTTACCTGATTCCACGCCAAAGGCATATTTTTCTGGATTCAGTTTCATATTATACCTGTGTAAAATATCGAAGGTAATCGAAAGATGCTGGAAATCATCTTCCGCTTGTGTTGATTTCACCAGCATGTCATCGATGTAAACCTCCATCGTCTTTCCCAGATGTTCCTGGAACATCTTGGTCAATAGCCTTTGATATGTGGCTCCAGCGTTTTTCAATAGCCTTTGGTCAATAGCTTTTATAACAATAAGTCCCCCTCACGTATTGAACCAATTTCTGAGAGTTTCTGTACCTCCTCGTCGATCACTTGGTTCTTGAATGGTCCTTGATTTCTTTTCTTTTGCTTGACAGGCACGAAAGATGGATCTTCATTTAGTTTATGAGTCATCACTTCTGGTGGGATACCTGTCATGTCTGAATGGGACCAAGAGAAGCAATCTGCGTTAGCTTTTAAATAATCAACTAACTTACCTCTTCTGCTAGGACTTAGCCTCGTGCCTATGTGGACTTTCTGTTCGAACAGTGGAACAAATTCGAGCTCTTCCGTAGTTGTTTTAATATATTCATCCTCTTCTTGATCTTGAATGACATCAGGTCTGGAATCCATGTCCGTATGTTTTGGTATTTCTTGCGAGATGAGCTGGTTCACCTTCTCGTGGCTATCATCTGTCGTACCTGTTTGAATAATAATTTCTTCCATACCTGTTTGGGCAGTAATTTCTTCCGTACCTGTTTGGGAAATAATTTCTTCCGTACCTGTTGATTCTTCCGCTTTTTTTTATAGTGTACCATGGAATTTATATTCTTTGAGGTTTGCTGATCGCCTTGAATCTGTTGAATTCCCCATTTGGAAGGGAATTTGATTACCTGATGCAAGGTAGATGGTACCGCCTTCATGTCATGGATCCATGGTCTTCCCATGATTACGTTGTAGTCCATGTCAGTATCAATGACTTGGAACCTAGTATTTTTGATTACTCCCTCTGCATAAGTGCTAAGCTCAATTTCCCCTTTTGTTATGACCGTAGAGTTGTCAAACCCAGATAAGGCTCGTGATTTTGGGATTATTTGATCCTCCATTAGCATATCTTCCACAACTCTTGATAGGATAATGTTAACCGAGTTACCTGGATCAATCAACACTCTTTTTACGTTAGTGTCATGTATAAGTAAGGATATTACCAGTGCGTCATTGTGTGGGATTATTAATCCGTTGATATCTGCATCGTCGAATGATATATTATCTACTTCCAAATCTTCACGAATCAGCTTCCCATGTGTAATTGTGAATTTTGTAGTTCTTTTGTAGACTACTCCATTTACCTTCTCACCTCCGTGTATTACGTTGACTGTTCGTTTTGGAGATGGTGGCTTTGGTGGCTCTTGCATGTTCTTCATATAAGCATGCTTACCTTTTTCACTAAACAATTCTGTTAGGTAGCCTTGTTTTAATAATTGTTCTACTTGATCTTGCAAAAATATGCAATTTGACGTTCTGTGTCCATGGTCATTATGGAACTCACACCAGAAGTCTTGGTTCCTCTTATTTGGGTTCGACCTCATTTCTTTGGGCCATCGAACCTTATCGCCCATATTTCTCAGTACTGGAATTAGTTCAGAAGTACTTACATTGAAGTTGTGTTCTCCAATTCTTGTGTTACCTCTGCTTCGTTCATCCCGATCCTTTTTGAATCTTGATGAGGACGAGCCCGTATCTCTATTTGATGGTCTGTATTCTGACCGAACGTTTTCAAGCTTGTAATGGGTTTCTCATCCTGAGGATCCCATATAAGGGTCGTACTTGCTCTTACATGTTCTCCTTTCCGGTTCGGAGCGTCTGGAACTGGTTCGATCTTCATATTTATTTTGGGGCAATGGTATCTTCTTCTATTCGCAGCTTGGTACTATACCTGTTATAGACATCGTTCCATGTTGTGGCAGGAAAGTCTCTTAAGCTTTCTTTGAGCCTTCTCGTGGCTTCTAAACTTTTGTCATTTAAATTGCTTGCAAATGCCATGGCTGCCCAATTGTCAGGTACCCTTGGTAGCATCATTATTTCGCATCGGAACCTGTCTACAAATTCACGAAGCAACTACGTGTCTCCCTGTTTTATTTTGAATATATCCTCCATTCGTTTTTGACTTTTTGCGCACCGGAATGCGCTTTTATAAAGGAATCTGCAAGCTCAGCAAAAGAATCAATAGAATTTTCAGGTAAAAGAGAATACCAGGTTAATGCTTCTTTAGTGAGTGCTTCTCTGAACTTCTTGACTAGCACTGACTCAATTTCTTGTTTAGTGAGGTTGTTGCCTTTTACTCCAGTGGTAAAAGCAGTTACATGGTCGCGTGGGTTAGTTGTTCCGTCATACTTGGGAACGTCAGGCATCTTGAATTTCTTAGGATTAGGCAGAGGAGCTGCACTTGGTTTCCAAGGTTGTTGAGAGTATCTATCAACGTCAATGCCTTTGATAACAGGTGGTACTCCAGGAATTTGTTCGATTCGATCATTTTGTTCTTTCACCTGTTTCTGCAAGGTTAGTAATAAAGATTAGTAATTCTTGATTATTGGACATACCTGGTCTTGCTTCGAGGGACTCATTTGGAGTGCCTTCACTTCCTGAGTTTGCTAATCCAGATTGTGGATTTTCCACAGTTACGGTGTTGTTAGGAGGAGGTGTAGGTGATGCTGCCGGTAACCCCCTCACAAAGTCTTGTAAGGCTTGGTCTACGTATTCAGCAATCATTTGTTTCACCTGATCTTGTTCTCCTGTTTGATCGTTACTGTTATGATTGTTGTTTTGAGTAGTAAATCTTTCTGGGGAAGGTTCCCTTGAACCTCATGGGGTTCCAGAAGGTGATGGAACTGGAGTTCCAATCCTCTGTTGGTTGTTATAGTTGGCGTTCGACATAATTCAGAGAATGTGTGCTTGAAAATAAACAAAGATTATCAGATTACCGATAACGGAACCAATTTGTTTAACCAAAGAATTAGATTCTTTGCCAAAGCTATTTTAAGAAGCACACGGGTTTCTGATAACCAAAGAATAAACTAAAAATTGCAAGGAATTTTGTAATTGGAAAGCAATAAGATGCATGAAAAAGTAACTATATTGCAATAGTAGTTCGAATGTGTCCTTACAAGCTATATCTTATTCCCTTATATAGGGAATTTCTTAATATAACGTTTGCCTCTTTCTAGCAATTGAGCATTAATGACTAATAATGGCATTAATGTAACGTTACAATGATTAACCGTAACTGTTGCATAAAGGTTGCGTAATATTTGTCTCATTAATTGAAGATCTCTAAATCTTCCCTTTATTCTGTTCGGATTCATTCTGACCATGTCTTTTTATCTTCTCAATCAGGTTGAGATTCCCGTAGATGATTACCCTGTGGGTATCTTATTCCGTGCCTCTTTGCCTCGTACCTCTTCATAGAGTTCTGTCCAGTTGGCATATTTTCATTGTTCCACAAAGATTGCTGAGTCATCACAATTGTTACACGTGTGAAGCTCTTTTTTACCAATACAACCACCACTAATCCAAACCCTAGAGCAGAGTCTTCCCCACACTAATTCTCCTTACCTACCCACTCAAGTTCTAGTTCTCATCAGATTCGCAAAACCTCGACTTCGAAAAATTTTGTGGCTACCAGCTCTCCTTCAGTCTCGGCGGAATAGGGTGAACAGGGTAACGTTATCGAATAGGGAAATCAGGAAATCTCCAGCCTTTCTATGAAAGACGACTCAAGTGCAAACCAAAAGGCTAGTCCTGACAATGCCGACTCACGCAAGACAGGTCTTGAGTTTACAGGTAATGCTCCTTCTTATGATGAGATTTCCATGAACCATAATAGAAAGAGGCAATAGAAAATATGCTTTTCATAGCTGCTGAATGGGTTTTTGTTGGATGAGGTGTGGATGGGTCTAAGCCTCAGGAAAAAGAGCCTCAAACCGTAGTACAAAGGGAGAAATCTTGTTCCAGTTGAACAATCGGAATAGGATGATACTAATGGGGACCTGATCCCTTCACGGAGGATCCAACTCAGGGGTCATCTCAAGAGCCCTAGGTCAGTATTGATCCTGCTCCCTCTCCCCACTTTTATGTTGAGCCTCTATCTATGGTGGTGCCTGAGATGCAGTTTGATTATGAAGTTTAGATGATATTGTGATTGCTAGCTTTATCAGGGCTAGGAGTAAGCCTGTTGCAACTCCAAGGACAACTCCTAAGCGACCCACTACAAGGTTGCAAAAGAAGGAGGCTCTTGAGTCTGTTCTTAAGAAAAGTCAAGGCAGTCAAAGAAGGAGAAAGTTGGTGAAGGATGGGAAATATGTACATGAGACCGCCGTGCATGTTGTCAACGTGGATGAGGAAATAGAATAGGAACCTGTTTCCTTAACTCACAAGCACTCTAAGAAGAAGCAAAAATCCAAAAAGAATATTTCTGTAAGTGTTGAAAGTCTAACCAAGAGTGCTTATGTAGTTTCTAGTGAAAAGTTGGTGGAAGAATCTGGTGATAATATAGGGAAAGATAGTGGTGGAAAATCTGATGATGAAGTGGTGGAAGAGTCTGTGAACATGTAAATGCAAAGTCCGTTAAGAAGGGAAAGTCTACTCGCAAGTCTGTGAAAAGAAAAGTGGATGCTGATGAGGAACCCGGTTCCTGCAAGAAAGCAAAGGTTGAAGAAACCCATAGTTCTGGGAAAGGAAAGTTGAGAAATCAGAAGGTATTGTGGGGTCGCATTTTCCCCCTAACATTTTGGAGCTTGCCGGGATGCGGCAGTTAGTGGAAATTTGTGAATATTAACACTGGACACATTTGTTTACAAATGATGTTCCATAAGTGTATGTGAGGAAGTGCGGAGCTTTTATGCCGACTTCATCAAAGTTGAAGATGATCACATATGTGTGTTGGTGAATGGGGTTAACATAGTGATGGACTATGACTTGTTGGGGTCAATTCTGGGTGTGCTTGCTAAAGGGTTGTCATCAGTCCAAGGAGTTGCTCTTCAAATTTCAGAAATTCCATAGTTAAGGACAAGGCAATCCAGTAGGGGGAACGGGTGCATAAGAAGGCACTTCTTCCAGTATATCATTACTGTTTGAGATGGTAAAAAAAGTGTTGCTTCCCCGCGTTGAGAGGAGATCCATTACGTCCAAAGCTGACCTAGTCCTTATGGAAGCCTTGGATGGCTTCACTACCATTAATCTGCCTCGGATAATGATTGAGCATATGCAAAAAGTGGCAGACTTCAAGGATGGCAACCATGGGCTATCATATGGGTTCATGGTTTGTGTTACATGAGCTATGTGAGTTATCGAGTATGGGAATTGTGAGTTATCGAGTGTTTTATCTATGGCTTTGAGCCAAGTGGGGTATTCTTCTAGCGACAATTTGATTGCATGGTTACGTGTTGTATTGGTTTCGGCCTGAGGCATACTTGTGGATCGGTTATGACTTGCAGAGGCTGGTTTTGAGGATGACTTAAGCAAGGAAATTTCTGGATGCATGGTTTATTAAACGTCATGGGTATATAGGAATCATGGAATGATTGAGGTGTTATTCGTGAAGGATGTAGTTCCATTGGTGTAGAAATTTGCTTGGTTGCGTTAAGGCGGGGTTACTTGTAAGGATGTTGTCATGCTAATGGGGAACAAGTCGTTCGTCCCGTTTGGGGCGGTGCAATTTAGGTTTTATCAGAGTGGACGACTCTCGAGAAAGTTCTAATGGATTCAAGATTTTAATGTAGCAATTGTGAATTTTTCTGAATTTATATATGTCTAGGATTTGAGATTTTTAATTGGATGGAGTAGAGACTTGTGACATTTCTATATCATTATTGATTCTACATTTCAGCATCAAGAAGGTGAAGGAAAACGGCTTTAGATTCACAAAGGTCTCTTCAGAGTGAGTATTTCAGTTGTGGTACTTTTGGGGTGTTTAAAAAGGAATACAGCGGCGTATGGGCCTTACGGGAAGTGTGGTTTTATTATAGGATCTTTTGGGGTGAGTCTTGGTTGAGGATCATGGTATTATGACAAGGAGAAGTATCAACTTGAGGGTAATTCAGAAGGACTTGGAGAAATAGGGCAGCCTGGTTGTAGGCTGGATCAATAGGGTAATGGTATGCTCGATTCTTTTGGTTCTCGTCATGTGGTGTGTCTCTACAGGTGTTTGTAGTAGTACTCTTGGGTTTGGCGACTCACGTGGCTTGGTTGATTTAGAGAGATTCAGTTATGACGGCTTAATTGAGTGCAAATGGATCAAAGTGCTCTCGAGGATTTCTACCACGGTTAAAGGTATAAATTTCCTATCGGCGTGAGGAACATGTTGCGTATTGTGATTTTCTCCTGGATGAGATCAAATGAGAGGTTCCTGGCCAATTGAGTATGTAATTTGCTTGTGACTCAAAGTTGATTGTGTGATTCTTGTAATTTTCCTATGATGGCATGATAGATGTGGCGTGTTATGTAAGATTGAGATTTGCATGTGCAAGGTCACAGGTCCGTTTCGAAGGGAAGATCATAAATTATTAGACATTATGGACGGTTTCAGAAATTTAGATGAATGTTATAACTATTTGGTAATTCCTGGGAAGGGTGCGCATTTTTGAAGATGCACTGTGTTAATACTTACATATGCATTGGTATTGCGGTACTCGCTTGGTTGATCGACTACTGATATTCATATTTTTCTATATGGCACGGAAGAATATAGAAGTATTCCTCGCGGAATGATCGTGTATAAGAGATGTGTTAGACATTCGGGCGGTGGAGTTAAGATCGAATATGGTGATTCATGTGTTATGTGGACTTTGAGACCAGAAGTTCTCAGAAATAGATCGTTTTGTGGTTGTGGAATGTGAAGATGTGTCCAAAGCTAGCCAGGTGATAGTATGTGTTATGGGTCAGTCGTTATGGACTTTCAGAAGGTTATGTATCTATTTGTGGGTGACCAGAGTGGATTTGGGGTCCATTGGCAGGCCCAATGAGGATGTGTATTCTACACCGGGTCGGATTGGTTGACTCCATACTGTTGTTGTTGTGGGATGTGCCATTCAGTTAGAGTTGAGCTTAGTCGTGGTTTGAGATGTTCTATGAGTTACTGATGGGTTAGTATTCTATTTTGATGATCTAACAAACTTTCATGTAAAGAACCAAATAAAGGACCTAACGCGTAACCAGCACAACCAGTCAGCATAAACTCAAGAAATCTGGGTAGTGTACTGTTGAACTCACAGGAAATAGCTGAGGGACCTGATCCCTTGATATTCTCACTGACGAAAGTACAAGTCAACTCTACATCTGGAAAGATGTGACAGAAAAGTGACTGCCTGCAACTGTACATGCTACAATGCAGTAACAGTGCAACAATCACTTCCCATTGGTTAAGAAGTGTACCAACTAAGCATGGGCATCCTTCTTGGGATATCCTAAGGATATAATATCTTGGTTGGGGACAAACAAGATATTCACTTGAGCATTTACTAAGAACATTCTCTCAAGCATTGAAGTGTTGCTCTTGCATTAAAGACTCAAGTGTGTCAAGAACAAGAAGACAACTCCACTAAGACGGATCAGTTTCACCACGTGTTGTTAGGTGTCCTTAGTTGAGTTGGAATCTTGTATTTTACTTTTAATTGTATCCTACTTGCTTTTTAGAAGCACAACTCTAGGAATCTCTAAACCATAAACATTGTGTGTTTGTGTTGTGACTAGTGTAGTCATAAGTCAAAAGTCTTTGTAACTAACTAGTGACAAAGTGGCTTGTAATAAGTATTACAAGTTAGTGTGTAAAAGTCTTTGTAAGAGTGTCATTACAAATTGGCTTGTAATAGTTGTGATTACAAGTTAGTGAAGTTGAAATCCTACAAAGGTAGGTCGTGGATTTTGTCCCCTTGAGTTGGGATTTTTCCATGTAAAAATCCCCTGTCTCTTTTACTTGCTGTCTCTGTTTATTTCTCTGAGGGAACTGGTAGAGAAACAGGTCTCTTTACTGTTTGTTGGATTCATAGAAACTATCAGTTACCGTTCTATGCTAAGAGGCATTTGTATCCGTTGGTTATAGGCACACATGGTGCGGTCCTATTTGGGCCTTATAGCAACTTTTGAACAAGATGGATATTAGCGTGTTGAATTATTGATTGTGCGTTTGGTTATGTTCTTTCCGGAATATGGTATAGTGTTATTTGTTTCTCCGTGGTTATGGCCATGCACCTTGGGTACATGATGTCTAATTGCGCGTGGTTATTGATTTTTAGCAGGGTGGCTTCATATGGACCAACGTTTGGATGGGGTCATGCATTGCAGCGGAGTTATGTTGAGATAAGATCCTTTGTGATTGATTCGTGTGTTTTGGTTCTACAGTGTGTGATGGGTTTGTAGCATTTCGTTGTGGTGGTACTTATTGAGCTTTCAGGACGGTTCTCTCGTTTGGGTCATTTTCTATGTTTGGGTCCACTTGAATGTTTGTGAATCGGTGCACGAATTGCACGTTGGTGGTATAAGGTTTTATTGGTGTGGCATGTCAGTAGCTAGTATTTGATAAGATGAGGTTGTCGGATCTAGGATGGATGCTACCGGATTTGACTGCGGTATATTTGGAAGGGTAATATCCAAAGTCGGCTTAAAAATTGGCTATAGTTCTTGTCGAATAAGGGAGAGTTCCATGACTTGTTGGTCTGATAAGTAGTTACGAGTTTCTGCGTGTTTCTTTCATCATCGACAGTGTACGAAGGTTTCAGAATGAGGTTTTGTTTGATGTGAGGTTTATTACCAGTACCGATTTATTTTTAAGCAGCTACAACAATTAGAAATTATTGCTATGAGTATTTGAGTTATGTGGTATATCATGTGATTGTGTCTTTGGTTACGGTTAAGGCTCGATGCTGTTTATTCAGAATTATACAGTGTATAGATGCGAGATTCAGGTCTTGTAGGAAATTTCGGATGTTGGAAAATTAGATTCTAGGTCTATGGGCAAAGATTGAATTAATGATCTTCGGTATGTTGTGTTGTCAGGCCTACATGAAATAGGTCAGCGCGGGATCACCCCCGGGTATGTTCATGGTAAGGTTACACGACGATTTGATGGCTTTAGGAACATCTCTTGGCACGTTCGAGGACGAACGTATGTTTAAGTGGGGGAGAATGTAATGACCCAGCCGGTCGTTTTGAGCATTTGCACCTCGCTCGATAGTTTACGGGCATAAGTAGCTTCATATGATGTATTATGACTTATGTGAACCATTGGTTTTGGTTTTCAGGTTCTTCAGAATCAATTTGGAAGAATGAATTTCATTATTGAAGCTTTAAATTGGAAGAGTTGACCAAGTTTGACTATTTTGTCAATTTTATCTCGGATTGGAGTTTTGATGGTTCCGATAGGTCCGAATGGTGATTTTGGACTTGGGCGTATGCCCGGATTTGCATTTGATGTTTCAAGAAGGTTTCGGCACAGATTAGTAAAAAATAAAAATTTGAAGGTTTGGAAAGTTTGAAAGTTTGACCGAGAGTTGACTTTGTGGATATCGGGTTCAGATTCTAGTTTTGGGAGTTGGAATAGATTCGTTATGTCATTTGGGTCTTGTGTGGGAAATTTGGGTTTATTCCGGGTTGATTTGCTATGTTTCGGCACGAGTTATGGAAGTTGAATAGTTCAAAGTTCATTAAGTTCGATTTCAGGTGCGATTCGTCGTTTCGTTGTTGTTACGTATGATTTGAGGCCTCAAGTAAGTCCATGTTGTGTTTCAGGACATGTTGGTATGTTTGGACAGGGTCCCGAGGAGATCGAACATGTTTTAGATTGATTTCTGATTATTTTTCCTTAATTTTGCATTGCTGGTTCTGCAAGGCTCAGGGTATTTGGTTTTCTTAATCGCGATCGCAGAACAATGATCGTGATCACGTAAGGTTGTTTGATGGTTGGGATGAATTTGTTCTTCACGTTCGCGGGTTCTCAGATACGTTCGCGTAGGTTGGTGCGGAGTGAGCATCGTGTTTGCGCCAGTGTGCACGCTTTCTCGTAGTGTGTTTGACTGAGCTTGGCAGTCAATGGCCTTCTTCTTCGCGTTCGCAAGGTGTCTACCGCATTCGCACAATTCCATCTCCTGTGTGTATCGCGTTCGCGAGGTTTGTGTCGCGAACGCGTAGAGTGATTTGGTGGAAGATTAATTTTGTTCATCGCGAACGCGATGGATGTTTCCGTGTTCGCGTAAGAGGATTCCTGGGCAGAAGTATAAAGTACTCTATCTCGGGGGTTTCAGCCATTTTTACATTTTTGGAGCTATGAAGCTCGAATTGGGGCGATTCTTGAAGCAATTTTCGCCATGTGGACTGGGGTAAGTGTTTTCTACTCATTTTTTATTTTATATCATGCATCTATATTCATTATCGGCATTTGATTGAGGATTCCAAATGAGAAGTTGGGGGTTATAGCCTAAAGTTTCATAATGTGAATTTTTGAGTTTTGAACATCGAATTGGTGTCAGATTTGAGTGAAACTAGTATGATTGGACTCGTAATTGAATGGGTTTGTTTCCTTTGGAATTATTTGATGTATTTGAGTTGTTTTTTGCTAGTTTGAGCCGTTTGGAGATCAGTATGCGCATGATGGCATAGTTGGAGCTCCGCTTGGCTTGCTCGATATTGGAATTGGCTTGTTCGAGGTAAGTAACACTTCTAAACTTGGTGCTGAGAGTATGAACCCTGAATATATGTGTTATGTGGTTGGTGTTTAGGTGACGCACATGCTAGGTGACGGGCATGTGGGTGTGCACTGTGTGAATTGTGACTCTGTTATTCCTGTGGTACTGTGTAGCTACCTTATCTTATCTGTGATCATGAAATCTTTACGTACTAGAGCTATTGAGTTGTGATCCATGTTAGAAACGATGTCTAGGCTTCATACTTATTCTGTTGGGACCCACGAAGGTCATATTGTTGTTGAATTACTTGTTTAATTTGCAATTTCATACTTAGTCATGTTCATGCATTTAACATTATATCTCAGTCTCTGTTGTTATTTATTGACGCATCATATCATCATTTTTGGCTAGTTTCGTGCCATTGTGAGACCGAGAGACTTGAGAGATTGATTAATCAGTTAGGCAAGGGGCATGTGTGAGTGATATTAAGGGATCTGGTTGCATGCCGCAACATGATATATTGATTATATTATGGGATCGGTTGCACGCCGCAGCAGGTTATATTGATTTATGCCATGAATGACTTGATATAGTGCTTGGGCTTAAGGAGCCCCTCCGGAGTCTGCACAGACCCTCAGTGAGCGCGGTTTATTTATATTGAAGGATGGATCTTCCCTGGACATGGATCTTGTCCGAAGCATTTATATTTGGGGATGGATCTTCCCAAGGCTGCATTGGCCTTATACAGTACTGAGTGATTGACTGTCAGTTGCTATGTATATATTCGGGATGGATCTTCCCTGGGCTAGATTGGCCATATACAATACTGAGTGACTGAGCGTGTTGAGTGATTGAGAATGATGAGCAAAAAGTGTGAGACAATGAGACTGGGTACTCTAATATTGTGAGTACATGATTTCATTTCCGAGATACATTGCATTGACATGCACATTTGGCATACAGGCATAGAGATGCATTTTGCTCATGATGTACGGTATCATGTCATTCATAACTTCTCACACATATTGACATATAGGCATAGAGATGTATTTTCCTCATGCCATTTTGAAAATGAAGCATTTACTTGTTGATAGACTTTTTGAGAAAAATTACAGTATTCAAACTACTCATATTTTACGGCGACTTTAGTAAAGGATTTGGGTTTTCACTGATATACTTAAAAGGCGGATCTATTTTCTAGAATTGAGAATGAGTTGAGCATTTTATCTCTGAGTTACTTCTGTTATTACTTTCATTATGCTATTATGAATTGTTATTAGCTATTGGTGTTGGACTCCGACCTTTGTTCCAGCTCGCCACTACTTTCAACCTAAGGTCAGGTTTGTTACTAATTGAGTACATGGGATCGGTTGTACTCATACTACACTTTTGTACCTTGCATGGAGATGTTGGTTGATGATATTGTTGTGTTCGATGGGAGATGGATTTGAAGACGTACATGCGCTCCGGTTGTAGCTGCCTCTTGTTCATGGTAGCCTTAGATTTATAAAAATCTATTTATGTACATTTCAAACAGATGATGTATTTATTTCATACTGTCTTTGTAAATTCTAATCTTAGAAGCTCATGATTGGTACTACCATTCCTTGGGGAATGTATCAGTTTCAGATATTTTTCTTTTATTTAATTATCTTATTAATTTCATTGGACTTTGGTTAGTTGTTAATTGGCTTACCTAGCGGGTTGGTTTAGGTGCCATCACGGCTAGTTGGATTTTTGGTCGTGACACATTCAACCACAAGTCCAACCATACAAAAATTACGCAAATCCAACACCAAAATGCTGCTCAAAATTCCAAAATTCGTCCAAAGAAGTTTCTCTATTTTCCCAAAATTTTCAACCCTAAAGCACTAATTAAATGAACAATGATATATTCATGTGATTTAGCGAAAACCGAGTTAGAATCACTTACCCCAATCACTCCCTCGAAAATCTCTCGAAGAATCACCTCAATTCGAGCTCCCAAAATCATATTATGAAATTTGGCTCAAACCCTCGTTTTTTATATTATATAATCTGCCCAGAAGTCCTTAATCGCGATCGCGGAAAATGCTTCGCGATCAAGAAGCACAAAAATACGCTGCCAAGAATTCCTCTTACGCGAACACGGAAACTCCAACGCGGCAGCTCACAACATCCCAGAACTACGTGACCGCGAACGACTTCACACGTTCGCGATGAACAATTAAGCGTGAACCCCCACCCCAGCCTTCTCTTTTCCTCTACGCGACGCATTACCAACACGTTCGCGATTCACTGCCTCACCAACTTACGCTATCATAGACCTTAACTCCCAAACGCGTAGAACAAAATCCCAGCTGCCAAAAAATACTATTTGCGAACACGACCCTACTTCGTGATCGCGTACAAGGACTGATGTTTTAGACGTCAATACCACACAATAATATATGTTAAATGTGTGATACCCAATTTTTCTAGTGCTGCCTCACAAGAAGAACCTGGTTCTTCTTTGTGTTCCAACTTTTACTGATGCGGAATAATAAAAGCAGTAAAGTAAAAACACCCAGATTTTTACGTGGAAAACACGTGGCTCAAAAGGTGAAAAAACCACGACCTACTCCTCAGTAGGATTTGCTCAAACTCTTCACTAAAGACTCTGAGCCAAAACGGACTTACAAAATAAACTCTTTTGTAATCCTAGGACTAACTCTAATCCTCTTGTATCAACTAGCCTCTAGCTAATTTCTACAAGCTTCAAGTTAACTCTAACTTGAACAATGTGTACCTATTACAATTTGCTTCTAAGAAAGCTGATAAGATACAATATTGAAACACCTACTACAATCAACTAGACTCAATACATCAACGATGAAACTGGTTCTTCTAGCTGATCTGTAGCCTTTGTATCGCACAATAAATCTGCTTGCAAAATAACTCTGGGAATTTTGCTTTCAGATCTTGATTCACTTCAGTACTTGTGCGTCAAGAATTCCAGCAGAAATACTTCGAGTATTTATAGAGTCAGTAGTTGAGTTTGTCGATCAATTCTAGTTCAACTCTTCCTGGGAGAAAGAATTCGAATTAAACTCAACTTCCTTCCTTTGTTACTTTCCTTGCTGAATTCAACTTCTATTCTCTCATCAGTTTGCAACCTTTTCGCATTAGGAGACAATCTCTTGGTTCATTGATACTTCACAATCACAAATATCTCCTATGCATATACGGTTCATGTACCAGCTATTCGGTTCAAGAATGTGTGCTCTGATGGACCTGGTTCAACTGGTCAGCCTTTGTCAATCTTCAAAACTATGCAGTGACATGGGTCAACAAATTCCTCCTTTTTGATGATGACAAACGCTGTGCTTAATCCTGTATACACTTCAAACACTTTGTATGTTTTAAGCATTAATCATTGAGAAACCAGGTTCATTAGGTTATAAATATCATTTAAAAAATTCAACACAATATCTTCCCCCTTTTGGCATCATCGAAAAGTTTGCAAAATGATACACTTACCAGATTTATTAATTATTACTCATGGCCATTGAGGCAACTGCAGGTGCAAAGCATGATTAATCAACACAAGAAGCTAGTAAATGTATGCTAAATAAGAAATTGAAACAAGTCAATAACTAGAAGCAAAATTCATTGATTAGTAACGATTATCAACCACCATACAGCAAAACAAAAACGAAACAACCATGAGCAAAAAACAGAAAAAATAGAAACAAGTCTAAAAAGACAGAAACACGTCCCGGACTGGGCACTTGAAAGGTTATGGGTAAGCTCTGGATAGCCTAAGGATGGGAAGGTGCAGAGAAGGTTGTCGTCTTGGATTGTAGGAGAGAAAGCATTTGCTTACGAGCACCCTCGTTCTTTTCTTTCTCCTTTGCTAATTCAGCCCTGAGAGCATCCCGCTCAACTTCAACCTCAATCACACGAGACTTCAAACGAAGGATCTCCATATCCTTGATCTCGCTTTCCTACACCAGAGTTCTAACTTTGCTGTTGACTGGTTGCTTCCTAGATGAACCAGGTTCATCCACAGCAACATTGGCATTGTAGTCACATGTCAGCAAAGTTTCCTTCCCAAAATAGTCTTTGTCAGTAGCCATCTCAGCCTTCTTCACTGGAACCCCAAAATAAGCAAGCACTACTGTCAGAAGGAAGCCATATGGAATTGCGTATGCTTTGGTTCCATTCATAACTTTGTCCAAGAGTTGGATGATGAAAACATGCCAATTGATTTGCTTTCCCCTGTACAAGCATTCTATCAAGGTCAGATCCATATAGTTGGCAATGTGGCTTCTTTCTTGTCTTGGCAGTAGGAACTTGATGACGAACTCGAAGAATAGCTTGTGTTCTGGCTTCATTTCACTCTTGTAGAACGGCCTGGGTTCAATCTCCTTCTCATTATCACTGAAGAATATAGTGATGTTAATTGATGAGGCCATCCCATCTAGACAAGGCCATCGTTTCCTTGTGTAGTCCTCATATCCCTTAGCTGGTATGTTTAGAATAACACCCAGTTCTTTAGCATCAAAGGAAACTTCAATTCCTTTGACCATTGATGTGACCCTGTCGTCCTTGACAACAACATTTCCCATGAATTCTACCAACTCAGCCCTCACCAGCCTACCTTCCATACAAAGGACCATGTCCTTCCAGCCCTGCACCTCTAGAGTTCCTAGCAGATACTGCATTCCAGGCTCATCTAGATCCTTCATCAGCTTACCCTTCAGAATTGTTCTTTTTCCAAACATGGTAACTCTGTCAGTCACCTCTCCTATTTCCTTCTCCTCCTCTCCACTCCAGTCTGCATCATTATCTTCTTTCTCAACAATTTTCACTTTCTTTGGCTTGGCCCTGGTCCTCTTAACAGATCTTGTGGGTGTGACAGACATTCTAGCTGACTTCTTTGAAGAAGTCTTAGCCTTTGTGGGTTTTGGTATCTCAGCCACAACTGGAGCAGGATGCTCCTCCTGTTGGACCAGGTCCAACGTCTCCTCTTCAATCTCAATGGCCTTAACAGGCTCTCCAACTTTCACTTTTCCCTTTGCTGCCCTCTTCTTCTTGCTCTCTTGCAGAGCCTTTTCCAATTTCTCTTCTTCATCTCTCACTGTGCTACAAGTAGCTCCTACTTTTGGAGCAGAAACACCAGCAGCTTCAGAAACTTTCCTCTTCTTTGAAGGAACTGGGTGAGTTGCCTTCTTGGACTTTTGAGTCCTCATTTTCTTTGGGTTATAGGACTCCCCCAATTTCTTCAGCTTTCAGCCAATGTTTCCTTCCCAGATGAACCAGGTTCATCTGTGCCTTTCTTCAAACTTGCAAGACCTACTGTAGCCTCCTCAACTGTACTTCCCCCTAACTCTGTGACGTTTTCTCCAACAGTTTCAGGAATGGAACGATGGATAACCAGCGTGGTACCATCCTCCCCAGATCCCCTCTCGACTTCTTTTCCCTCTCTCTCAAGAATTCTTTCTTTTATACCACCTCTTTGCCTACTTGGAACTTCAACATCAATAATAGACCCAACCAACATGAATCTTTTATCAGCAAAAGCAGCTTCAGAATTAATTTCAGGATTACCTTTCTCAGAGCTGGTTGAACCAGACGCGTCTTCCTCATTGGCTGATTTAAAAGATTCACTAGACGAATCTGTCTTAGAACCTTTGTCCTCTTCAATAAGACCCTCCAAGAATTTTTCCCTAGTCCCAGAAGCAACAGATTTCCGGGCAAGAACTTTGACACGACGATTCTTGGGGACAGGAGTAGGATTTGGAGTAGGTTCAGGAATGGGTGTATTTTTAGGGGTTGATGATATTTCTGGTGATTGAGAATTGTATACAGATGGAAAATTGGATATAAATTCAGAATTTCCTCCATTGTAATCACGATTAGGTGATTAATTAGAAGAAGAAGCAGGTGGTGGTGAAGACATAATTATGTGATGTTAGGAAGAAAAAGGCGAGTAAGCAGTTTTGGTTTGTAGAATGAGTTGAACTTGGTTCGACGTTTTCTTTATGACGAAAAGAGTAATGATGACCCTTATATAAGATGTGGCTAGGGAGATTACAACTGCAGAGTATTTACTCAAGTAAGAGTCTAATCGTCGAAGGACTGACATTAATTAGACATTTAATTTCCCTCTAAAACTAGGCTACTTAAGTGAAGATGAGACTTATTGAAACTGGTTCAATTTGGGTAAGTACGAAGTATTTGAATTTGAACCAATTATGGAAAGAATCTTGCTCATGTATGACTGTAATTGAATTAATAAATGGAGAAGAGTATGTACCTCGTCAGTCAAATGAATCATCATGGATGAACCAGGTTCATCTTGTTAGAAATCTTTAAATTGCCTCAATTTACAAAGATAGATAGACATCATTAGTATCCAGGGAATCATATTAATACATGGCAAAAGAGTATGGAAATAAAGACATGATGCCAATCAATTATTAATCTGATTAAGTACCTAATTAGAATTTTCTAGCCAGCAAGAATAATTTTTTTTTTCATTTTTGTTTTTCCAATTAGGTGATCTTAATCATCCCTAATTCAAGTCTGTTTCTCTCAAAATGCTCCCTACTCAGTACTTTGGTGAAGATATCTGCAATTTGCTTATCAGTAGCACAAAATTCAATTTAGATCATTCCCTTTTCATAGTTGTCCCTAAGGAAGTGGTGTCTAACATCTATGCGCTTAGTTCTCTTATGATGAACCGGGTTCTTCATCATACTAATGGCACTAGTGTTATCATAGAAAATAGGAATGCATCCCACATCTATACCAAAGTCCATGAGTTTTTGCTTAATCCACAGCAACTGAGCACAACAAGAGGCTGCAACCACATATTCAGCCTCAGCAGTAGACAGAGCTACTGAATTTTGTTTCTTGGTGGCCCAAGATACAAGGCAAGAGCACAAGAAGTGAGCCATGCTTGAAGTACTTTTCCTGTCAACCAGGAAAACTGCATAATCAACATCATCATATCCTACAAGGTCGAAATTACTACCTTTAGGATACCAAAGGCACAAATCAGTGGTGCCTTTCAAATATCTCAAAGATCTCTTCACTGCAGTGAGGTGGGACTCCTTTGGATTTTCCTGAAACCTAGCACATAGTCCCACACTGAACACAATATCTAGTCGGCTGGTAGTGAGATATAGTAGAGACCCAATCATTCCTCTGTATACCTTTTGATCAACGGATGAACCAGGTTCATCCACATCCAATTTAGTATTTGTGGATATGGGGGTGTCTATTTCCTTTGAATCCTCCATCTTGAACTTCTTGAGGAGTTATTTCACATACATTTGTTGATGAATCATTGTTCCATGTGGGTTTTGCTTGATTTGTAAGCCTAAGAAGAAGTTTAGCTCACCCATCATACTCATTTCAAATTCACTCCCCATTAGTGTAGCAAATTCCTTGCTAAGCTTTTCAGTAGTTGCCCCGAATATGATATCATCAACATATATTTGCACAATCAGAAGATCCTTCCCCTTTTTCCTTTAGGAACAAAGTACTATCAGTTTTGCCTTTTTTGTACCCATGTTCCAGCAGGAATTTTGACAATCGCTCATACCATGCTCTAGGTGCTTGTTTGAGACCATAAAGAGCCTTGTCAAGTTTATATACATGATCAGGTGACTCTTTGCTTTCAAAACCTGGAGGCTGTTTGACAAATACATCTTCCTTCAAATATCCATTGAGAAAGGCACTCTTAACATCCATCTGATGGAGAGTGAATTCCATATGTGCAGCAAATGCTATAAGAAGTCTGATTGCCTCCAATCTTGCCACAGGAGCAAAGGTCTCATCATAGTCAATTCCTTCTTCTTGACTATACCCTTGAACAACTAGTCTTGCCTTATTTCTTGTAACAGTTCCATCCTCATCGAGCTTGTTCCTGAAGACCCACTTCGTGCCAATCACTGATCTGTCTAGTGGCCCGGGTAACTAGTGCCATACTTGACTTCTTTCAAATTGATTCAGCTCCTCTTGCATGGCATTTACCCAATCATCATCTTGTAGGGCTTCACCAATGTTCTTTGGTTCGATTAAGGATAGGAAGGCATCAAACGCACACAGATTTTTCAAGGAAGCTCTTGTTTTGATTCCGGATGACAAATCTGTTATGATGTTCTCAAGAGGGTGAGAACTCTGATATCTGTGTGGTTTGAGTACTAGTAGTTCACTTCTGGATAGTTCCATGTTGTTTTGTTGTTGTGGAACAGGATCAGGGCCAGGATTTACATGTTGAGTTCCCCCTGTCATGTTGCTTGGGTTAGTTGGACCTGGTCTATCACATGTTCCATCTACCATGGCTGCTTCACTGTGTTCACTGCTTCTCACCAGTCCAAGCTCCTCATCTTCTGGTTCCTTTATCTCAGAAAGAGTGTTAGTTTCATCAAATACAACATGCGCACTCTCCTCTACACACATAGTTCTTTTATTGTACACTTTATAGGCTTTACTATGTGATGAATATCCCAAGAATACTCCCTCGTCACTTCTAGGATCAAATTTACCTAAGGAATCTTTGTCATTATTGTGCACATAGCATTTATATCCGAAAGCCCTAAGATAGGATATGATGGGATTTCTCCCTTTAAGTAATTCATAGGGAGTCTTCTCTACCAGTGTCCTGGTCATACATCTATTGATTATATAGCAAGCAGTGTTTATTGCTTCTGCCCAGAAGTTGTGTGGTAGTTTGCTAGAAAGAAGCATGGTTCTTGCCATGTCTTCAAGAGTTCTATTCTTTCTTTCCACAACCCCATTTTGCTGTGGGGTTCTAGGGGCAGAAAAGTTGTGATTGATACCATGTTCATCACAGAACTCAGCAAACTTAGCATTTTCAAATTCAGTACCATGGTCAGATCTTATTGATGCTAGTTGATGTCCTAACTGATTTTGAGTTTTCTTAACAAATGTGATGAACATATCAAATGCTTCATCCTTAGATGCCAGAAATAAGGTCCACGTGAACCTTGAGTAATCATCAACTAACACCATCACATATTTCTTACCACCTCTGCTCAGAGTTCTCATTGGACCACACAGATCCAGATGAACCAGTTCCAACGTCCTGGTGGTACTGACCATTTTCTTACTTTTGAATGAGGATCTTACCTACTTCCCCCTTGCACATTCCTCACAAACTTTGTCTTCCTTGAACATAATGTTAGGGAGTCCCACCACTAAGTCCTTAGAGACTAATTTGTTAAGCTGATTTAGACTTGCATGTCCAAGTCGTTTGTGCCAAAGGAGGGGATCACTGTCCAAAACACTTAAGCAAGTGAGTTCATTTTCAGACAGTGTGGACAAGTCTATGACATAGATATTATTCATTCTCTTTCCCTACAAAACAATCTTGTCAGTAAGCAAGTTAATCACAAAACATTTTGTAGAAGTGAAAGGAACCAGGTTACCTCTGTCACACAATTGTGACACACTGATCAGGCTATATTTAAAGCCATCTATCAAGTACACATGTTCGATGGAACGTGTGTCATCCTTACCTACTTTTCCAACCCCTATAATTTCACCTTTCTTTCCATTTCCAAAGGAGGCATTTCCTCCTTTGAGGTTTTCAAGTGAAAGTAACTATTCCTTGTTCCCCGTCATATGCTTTGAGCAGCCACTGTCCAAAAACCAAATTTGGCTGCTTCCTCTCATTTGTACCTACAAAAAGAAATCAGGGGTTAGTTTTAAGAACCCAAACTAGTTTGGGTCTTTTTCTATGAAAGAATGGATTAATCAAATTTTTTCTGGCCCAATTTGGTTGCCAATTTTTCATTTTGACAAACCTCTCATTTTTTTGACTGGCCTGCTCTTTTGCAGTACACTCATATTTGAAGTGTCCAGTCTTACCAGAGTGGATGCAGATTTTATTTTCAGGGAGAGTGAGATACTTGCTTTTGGGATCCCACTTGGGCAATTGACTCCCAAAACCTAGCCCTCTCCGGTTGCTACTATGATTCTCTTGAAGCCATGTCAAGGCATCAGAGGATTTATTCCATTTACAGGTTCTATCTAATTCATATTTGACTTTTCCAAGGTCTTATTTGAGTGATTTTATCTGTTCATCCTTGGCGTACTGTAAGGCCCCGTAAAATTTTGCTAAGCAATATAGGATTCAGGGTGCCAAGTAGACTAATTGTAATATTTTATGTGCTTTAAATATGACGTAAATGAATTGGATGTGGTTAATAAGTGTATGAGTCATATAATAAGTGATGTGAGGTCCAAGGGGAAGCCTAAGGCTAGACCAAATGGGAGAATTCCATAATAGGCAAAAATTCCAAAGGTATTTGCACTAGTACACACTTTGAAGGAGCATATTTAATTATGTATAAAGTATTGTGTGATTACTAACCTATCACATGAAAGCCTTCGAGTCTAGTTTCCAACTCTTCAAACCGTTTGTCATTTGGACATTCCTACGCAAAGTTATGGTCAAATTACCGAAGGCAGGAAACATGCGATCCTGTGTCAAATCTGCGATCGCATTTCATGTCGCATTTTGACTCTGCGATCGCAGATACGTCGCAGATTGGGCCAGTGTAGCCCAGTTTTGGGCAGCTACTTTGTGATGCATTCTGCAGCCCGCATGTTCGTTCTGCAGTCCATTCTGCGATCGTAGACCCTGTTACGAAGGCTTATTTTTCCTATTTTTATAACCCGACCCCATTTTCATAAATAGGTTTAAGGACTTCATTTGGGGTCATTTTCTACTGGTTTTAGAGAGAAATGAGAGCATATAGAGAGAGAAAGAAGGGGCCTAACTTCATAATCATCCAAATCTTGCTCAAGTCTTCAAGAATCAAGAAAGATAATCATAGATTGTCCTCCATCCGGGTAAGCCCTACTTCCAAAAATTCCATGCAAGAGGTTAAGGGTTCAAATATGTGGTGGGGGTTAGAAATAGGCCATGCATGTACGACTAAGTTGTAGTATGTGATGCTAAACCTTGTAGTCTATTTCACATGTTAGGTGTTTGATGAAATTTCTAAGAGAGTTACACCATGGGTAATCTTCCTAATTATTAATCGATTTCCGCTATCTCCTTATAGATTGTTATGGTTAGAGGTGTTGGTGTATTGTCTAAACGTGAAGAAAATCTCTTTGAGGTATGTATGTCTAACTTTAACCCTTGTAGAATCCCCTTGTTGTGGCGAGCATACGGTATGTGTACTTGTATGAAAATATGTGAAATTACTGTCTTAGTTGATTTCCACTCCACTGTGTTATATGAGGTTGTGAACAGTGATTTGGCGTGCCTACCTTATTATGTGCAAAGTTTGTAATTGTTTGAGGTTATTGATATGAAACGATGTAAATAATTTGAACGATTATGACAATACCTTGTACATGAATTATTACTTGGTGAAAATTAGGGTGCCTTGGGCCCAAATAAACGAATTGTTGATGTGAACTTGTGCTCCTTGAAAGGGGGATTCTTGTGATGTAATTGTTTGGGATTGAAATATGAAATGATTGGTTGCCACCCCACTGTGTTAGATAAGATTATAAATTGTGTTTGGCATGTCTGCTTTATTATGAGAAAAGCCGATAATTGTCTGAAGCTACTGATGTGAAGTCTTATAAATAAGTTGACAATTATGGCAACACTTCGTATATGAAAATCCTGCCCGATGAAAGTTTGGGGTGCTTTGGGCCCAAGTAATTGAATTGTAAATGTGAATTTGTGATCCTTGAAAGGAAAGTTCTTATAATGGAATTGTTTGTTGTTGTTGCTGTTGTGATGAAATTATTGATGGCGTTGTTATGAAATATAAATTATCAGGTGGGGTCGGGTTGCGCGCCGCAACACGAAGTAATAAGGTATGGGTTGTGGTGATAAGGGTGGTCGAGGTAATAAGGGTGGCCGAGGTAATAAGGGTGGAAAAGTGATATTTATCACTATTGATATGAAATTGATGAAACTCGTGAATATGGTGGTGTTGGAAAGGAAAAATGAGAGATTGTAAAATTGTTGACTTTGATTGTCTCTTTCCGTGTGTTTTGATTGTTGGTCTTATTACTGTCCTTTTTCTTATCTGTGTATTGGTTGATTGTACTTGGAATAAAGTTTATTCATACATACTAGTACTATTCCACAGTACTAACGTCCCTTTTGCCGGGGGCGCTACATCTTTTATATGGATGTAGGTGGTTCCATAGCAGGTAGCTCAGCCCGCCGTTAGTGGTACCTCCTCTTCATCTCTTCAGCAGTTGTGGTGAGCCCTTCTTCTCCTCGGGGCCGTGTGTGGATTATACCACCCTCTTTTGATTATGTTGTAAAGGTATAGCCGGGGCCTTGTTACCGGCAAGTTATGTAAAAATCCCTAGTATTCGTAGAGGCTCCGTAAACATGATGTGGGTGTATATATGTATTTTTGGGTAGTAACAGTACGTACTCAGAACTGTGGATCATGTTGGAAAGTTATGAATGTATTATGTATGTTTGGATATCAATCGTTGAAATTCTAAAAGAGGAAACAAATGGAGATATGTTGTAAAATGTACTCTGAAACTAAAATCGGCTAACTCACACGAAATAATGTATGTTATGAACGCGGGGTAATACGTTGGGCAGGAAAGGCAATCCAGGTCTGCTTGACTGGGTTCACCCGGTTAGGCGCCGGTCTCTTCCCTCGATTTTGGGGTGTGACACTTACATTTGATCTTTTAGTTTTCCCAAATTTTCTTCTAACATGACATGAGAGTGATCAACAACCTTTTTACTGGATCCTAATCTCAGTTTTAAGTTTTCAGATTTTAATTCTAGAATCTCAGTCTCAAGTGGATGAACCTGGTTCAACAGGACAGTGTTTTTCTTTTCAGATTCACTGACTCTGATTTCCAGGTTCATGCACTTTGCTTTTAGCATTGCACATTCTTTAGAGAGTTGATCGTTCTCTTTGGATGTTTCCTCAGAATCATCTATGAAATCAAGTAGCAACTCAGAGAGTTTTTCCTTAGATAGGAACTTTATTTTGTTTTTAAGATGGGAAATGCTTACCTGTGGTTCTTCATCAGATTCTCCAATTGTCATGAGCGCCTGATCTTCAGTCTCCCCATCTTCTGATTCCTCATCTGAACTTTCCCCCCAAGCAGCGACCATAGTCTGTGTTGTGGTCTTCTTGGGTTGGACCAGTTCCTTCTTCTTGTTCCTTCTTTCATATCTCTCCTTTTTCCATTATACTTCCCACTAGGGACAGTATTTGATGAGATGGTCAGTCTTACCACATTTGTAGCATCCCTCGTTGGTTTTCCTTTTTCGAGATTTTGCTTTGTTGTAGTTTCCTCCTCTAGAGATGCCCTTCTTCCTCATGAGAGAGTTTCTGAATTCCTTGGTAATCATGGCCAACTCATCTTCCTCCAGATCTTCTCCCTCAGTGATTCTCAGTGCTAGACTCCTTTCCTTCTTTGGTCCATCCATCTTCATTGTCTACCTTCTGAGTTCATAGGCAGTGAGGTTTCCAATCAGCTCATCCAATCTCAGGGTTGCCATATTTTTGGATTCCTAGATAGAAGTGATTTTACTTTCCCAAGAAATTGGCAAGACCCTTGTTAGGATCTTCTCAACCATGTCCTCTTCAAGAATGACTCTTCCAAGAGATTTTAGTTCATTAGTCAAGGTTGTGAACCTTGTATACATCTCTTGGATAGTCTCTCCTTCTTTCATAGTGAAGTTTTCATACTGAGAGTATAGTAGAGTACCTCTTGACCTCTTTACCTGAGGTGTTCCTTCATGGGCTACTTGTAGAGTATCCCAGATTTCTTTGGATGTGGTGCAACTTTGGATTCTGCTGTATTCATCTGGACCTAATCCACAAACTAGCCACTTCTTGGCCTTAGCATTCTTCTCCCATTTCTTCAGGTCTTCAACAGTGCAATCAGCCCTAGTCTTTGGTACATCCACACCTTCAGCAGTCTTCTTCATTGTAGTTAGAGGCCCATCAGTGACTATGTCCTAGAGTTCATAGTCTTCTCCTATCAGGCGGTCCTTCATCCTGTTCTTCCACCAAGAGTAGTACTGGCCATTGAAGAGTGGTGGCCTTGAAGTTGATTGACCTTCCCAGTTCCCAGGTGGTGCACTCATTTTGATCTTTTCTAAGGTGTTAGCATTTTCAAGGATAACCTGCCCTGATACCAATTGATGTTTTAGACGTCAATACCACACAAGAATATATGTTAAATGTGTGATACCCAATTTTTCGAGTGTTGTCTCACAAGAAGAACCTGGTTCTTCTTTGTGTTCTAACTTCTACTGGTGCAGAATAATAAAAGCAGTAAAGTAAAAACGCACAGATTTTTACGTGAAAAACACCTGGCTCAAAAGGTGAAAAACCACGACCTACTCCTCAGTAGGATTTTCTCAAACTCTTCACTAAAAACTCTGAGCCAAAACGGACTTACAAAATAAACTCTTTTGTAATCCTAGGACTAACTCTAATCCCTTTGTATCAACTAGCCTCTAGCTAATTTCTACAAGCTTCAAGTTAACTCTAACTTGAACAATGTGTACCTATTACAATTTGCTTCTAAGAAAGCTGATAAGATACAATATTGAAACACCTACTACAATCAACTTGACTCAATACATCAATGATGAAACTGGTTCTTCTAGCTGATCTGTAGCCTTTGTATCGCACAATAAATCTGCTTGCAAAATAACTCTGGGAATTTTGCTTTCAGATCTTGATTCACTTCAGTACTTGTACGTCTCTTTCTCCAGCAGAAATACTTCGAGTATTTATAGAGTCAGTAGTTGAATTTGTCGATCAATTCTAGTTCAACTCTTCCTGGGAGAAAGAATTCGAATTAAACTCAACTTCCTTCCTTTGTTAATTTCCTTGCCGAATTCAACTTCTATTCTCTCATAAGTTTGCAACCTTTTCGCATTAGGAGACAATCTCTTGGTTCATTGATACTTCACAATCACAAATATCTCATATGCATATACGGTTCATGTGCAAGCTATTCACTTCAAGAATGTGTGCTCTAATGGACCTGGTTCAACTGGTCAACCTTTGTCAATCTTCAAAACTATGCAGTGACATGGGTCAACAAGGACACCGGCACCAGCAAAATCGGTAGTCTTCCAAGTTTCGAAATGCGCCGAACATGATTTGAATCACACCCGAGGCCCCGGGGACCTCAACCAAACTTACCAACAAGTCCTAAAACATGATACGAACTTAGTCGATGCCTCAAATCACATCAAACAAAATCCAAAACACAAATCGCACCCCAATTCAAGCCTAATGAACTTCTAACTTCTATATTCGATGCGGAAACCTATCAAATCAACTCCGATTGATATCAAATTCTTCACACAAGTCATAAATGACACAACAGACCTATTCCAACTTACAGAACCAATATCCGAGCCCGGTAATCACAAAATCAACTCTCGGTCAAACTTTTCAACTTTCCAAACTTCTAATCTTCTAACTTTCGCCATTTCAAGGCAAAATCAACTACGAACCTCCAAATCAATATCCGGACACACTCCTAATTCCAAAATCACCGTACGGAGCTATCGGAATTGTCAAACTCTATTCCGGAGTTTTTTACACATAAGACAATATCCGATCAACTCTTTCAACTTATGTTTCCAACCTTGGGACTAAGTGTCCCAATTCATTCGGAAACATCCCCGGAACCAAACCAACTACCCCGGAAATTCACATATCAGAAATTGAACATATAATAAGCAGTAAATGGAAGAACAGAGCTACAACACTTAAAATGACCGGTCGGGTCGTTACATAAATTCTCATAGCCAATCTACTCTTACTTGTGTTAGTCTATCCTTACATGCCTTAAATGATTTTGTTATCACTTGTTCTACATCCTAATTGATAAATTGCTCTCATGTTTTAGTTGAACTTGTTGCCTCTTTAATTGTTATATGACATATTTTTCATTGTTGACTATCATTATTTGAAGTTACTGTTCATTTTATCTCTTTTATTGTTGATTATCATTATATGAAGTTATTGTTCATGTTATCTCTTTCATTGTTGATTATCAATATTTGAAGTCATTGTCCATGTTATCTCCTTCATTGTTGATTTCAATTATGTGAGGTCATTGTTATACGTTATCTCTTTTATTGAGAGTTAGTCTTATCTAATATAGTGGTTATACATTATCCCTCTTATTTTTGAGTTATTTGGTGTTGAATTTGTGAAATTCTTTTTCACGTTGAGGTGAAATTTTTATTGTCCAAACATCTTCTTTGATGAACACTATGCATTCATTGTTGTTGTTTATATTCTTGTACATGTTGTGGTGGAGTCGTGGGCTAATATTGTGGAAATATTGATATTGTTGATTGTTGGAAATTTGTGATATATGGACACTTGTGGTGCGAGTTGTTATTGTGATGTGATATTGACGCGCATGCGACCGTATAAGGCTTGGGGTTAATATGTATTGGCGGTATAAGGTGGGAATTATATGCGTTTTTCTTGTAGGGGAACTACGTGAAGCCATGCGGCGGTATAAAATGCGTGTAGCTATTTCGGAAAAACTGTTTTCAAAAACCTATTTCAAATGTAAGGCTCACGCGACGGTATAAAGAAAGATTTTGATTGAAATTAAGAAATGTGAATATGAGGCGGTATCTCGGTTGTGATTCTTGATTGTACGAGGCGGTATCTCGGTTGTGATTTTATTGTACACGAGGCGGTACCTCGTTGTGATTCTTGCTGTTATTTCATGTTGCGAAGAGTTTCGGTGGGAACATTTCTTCTTGTTTCATACTTAATTGTACTAGCAGTTGTTCTCTGTATATGATCATTGTAGTTCTCTTAAATTGCTTCTCTTACGCTATTTTCACGTTTAGTTTCCAGTATTAATTCATGATATTATCTTGGTTCGTATTAGTTATTTCTCCGCTTTTCATTATTTACCCTTATTACATTTTCATACTTTCTATTTATATCCTAGTAGGTGTCGTAACCTTACCTCGTCACTACTCTACTGAGGTTAGTCTTGATATTTATCGAGCACTATTGTGGTGTACTCATATTAGGCTTCTGCACAATTTTTTGTGCAAATCCAGGCGTGTGCTCGTGTCGGCTGTTAGAGATCATTTGTTACCTGCTTTACGGAGACTTCAAGGTATGCATGCTCGGCGTCCACAAGCCTCTGAGTCACCTTCCCTTATCCTTATTTACTATTATATTTTCTTTCAGACAGTGATGTAGTAGTTACTCTTGTTTTACTCTGTAGAGCTTATGGCTCAGTTTCATCGGTTTTGGGGAAATGTACTATTGTTGATCCATTTTTCGGAAGTTTATATCAGTTGTTCAGCCTTGTTTTAGTATTATGTTAATGATTTCTGTTATGTTATTAGGCTTACCTAGTCGTAGAGACTACGTGCCATCACGACATCCTTCGGAGGAAAGGGGTCGTGACACTAAATATTTCAATTTTGGGATGATTTGATGGAGTTTTGAGGTGGTTTGAATTGAAAATTTGAAGTTGAAGATGAACATAAAAAAAGATATGTATACCATTTGTATATCACATATGTATCATATTTGTATCAAATGTGTATCACATGTATATCTATATATACATGTGTGTAAGTTATATGCGTGATACATGTGTCACAGGAAAAAAAAATTAAACTCGATTTTAATTACGAATTTTGATACCAAATCAGTCCAAATCACCTCCAATATTCCTCAAATTTTGTGTAATGACTCATCTATATGTTCTCAATGAATTTCAATCATAACCACTGAAAATGTCCTTTTTGCTTAGATTTTTGAAATCATATATATATATATATATATATATATATATATATATATATATATATATATATATATATATATATATATATATATATATATATATATATATATATATATATATATATATATATATATATATATATATATATATATATATATTTGTATTTCATTACCTTATTTGTTACCTTATCCATGAAATTTTCTTTCTATCTTGCATCTAACATTGCAAATCACGTTAAAAATATGAAAGGAGATCTTTGTGTATGATTCTTGGAGAGAAAGAACCTTATTTATTTGGGTTTTAAATATTTATATGCGTGTTACTAGTTTTGGCTAGTCTATGATTAATGGCTAGAGGTTGGTAAGTTGGAACTTATTTGGAACATTATTGTAAGATTTCAATAAAAAAAATGAGATTTTTTCATTCATATACACTATTTGAAACTTTATTACCCTTAATGTCCATGTTTAGCTAATTACATAGCATAAACAAGTTTTGTTTACAAAGTATATACAATCCACCTTAAAGGGATCCCAAATCTATTATTTATGCCTTCAATCAAGGGATTTAGTTACACAATTTTCCGTTTTTTCTCTTCTTCTCTTTCTTTATTTTTCTCCAATCATCCGGCAGGTAATTGTTTGTATGTACGAGTATACCTTTTGTAAAATCAGTTTCTATTTTTTCAAAAAAAGAAAGCACTGAGCTTCCGTAAAATCTACCCAACTACCTTGGGGACGTTCTTTACACCAAAAGTGTGAAGGTGAAGTATTAGACTCTTAATCCTCTATGTTGATTTCCCTTAGTTGTAGTGTAAACTATTGTAATGAGCAGATGTATGCATCTTGTTGATGCTTTTGAATAGTCCCATTACTTCATCCAAAAAAATATCTCTATGTTGATTTCTCAACCTCATCAAATATTCATTAGTTCCTATTCGCCTAGTTCGTCCAAAGATTGCATAAGCAGATTAGTCGTCAGAACTTCCTCATTTGTTTCCCTATTTTTTCCAATCTCCATGTTACTATGGTCTCCTTCGCTGATTTTGGCGACAAGTAAAAACTCAAGGAATGCACTAAACTCTATAGCTACGGCAAATATGCAACAAAGGAGCAGATGATTCATGTCCTTCCTGTTCCTTTTGCATACAACACCAATTCACCTTTAGACACTCGTTTCTCTTCAAGTTACGTGCTGTTAGAGTAGTAATTTTTTTTTTTTTTTTTCTTCTGGTGGGAGTGTCTTTTATAAAATAAGTCTTTTGTATATTTTGTATCTGATTTACATATAGTAAAAATAAATTTCATAACACCCATTATATATTATATAACTTATCTACACTTTCATACATATTTCTACCCGGTTATATATAACTACAATAACGTACAACTTTAAAAAATAATTATACAAAATTTATATAATATGTCTTTTATATATTTTGTATCTGATTTATACATAGTAAAAATAAATTTTATACAACTAATTATATATTCTACAACTTATCTACAATTTTTATGTATTATTTCTACTCAGTTATATACAACTACAATATCATACAACTTAAATATGATTTTTATACAATATTGTTCAACTTTCATACAATAGTTATATATATATATATATATATATATATATATATAAACAAAATATAATTTTTCTACAAGTTTACTACAATTTCGTCAATATAATGTATATCATGTCGTCTTCTTCTTCTTTTTCGAGTTTCAATCTGAAATTCAGCCAAAAACAAGTCTAATCTTCACCAAAACAACCTCAAAATTAAGATATAAACTCCAAATCATATTCCCAATTGTTTGCAACAACACCCAATCCAAACAAATGATTTTTGAAAATCTAAATTCGAATTCAAAAGCTTCAAAACTTTTTAATGGCTGTCAATGGTGAAATTGCTACTCTCTTTTCCCTTTGCTTTACATTACTGATATTAGGGATTGAGAGATAGAGAGAGACGTAGAGAAAATTCTCAATTCTTTGCAACAACACCCAATTCAAGCAAATAATGTTTTTTGGAAACCTAAATTCGAATTCGAATTCAAAGAAAAGAAAATTGTTTTTTTCATATGAGTTTCAACCATTTTCTGATTAGTTTCAAAAACTAGAATTGATATTCTAAAAATGTCACTTTTTTTTATAATTTAAAATTTCTGTTTTTTTTTCTGCACACCCCACCCCCCGAGATTTTTTTTTTAAATTTAATTTTATATTTTCAATTTTACTTTTTTCATCTTTCGGTTTACAGGTTCAAAATTTTACAAGTTCTAAAGATATGAGTTCGGAGGTTTATGTGTTTTGAAGTTTACGGGTTTGAAATTTCGCGGTTTCGAAAGTTTTGCGGTTTAAAAGTTTATGAAATTTGTGGGTTCGGAAGGTTGTTGGTTCGAAAGTTTATGACCTCGTCTTTATTGTATCAAAATTATTTACGAATACTCTTGAGAAAATATTTTCCTTGATTTGCGTACCAAACACTAGAAAATGAATAAGATTGCTATTTGTTTTCCAAGAAAACATTTTCCTTTATACCAAACACACCCTTAGAACTGTTTATTTTTGTCATTTTCTAACACTAAGAGAAACGTTAGTGTTAAGGGTGTCCATAAGTCAAGTTGGTTTGAATTTTTAATTACCAAAGCATATCAATGGTATCGGATTTTTTTTAATCTATTAACCAAACCAATAAAGTTGGGTTTTTCAATCTCGATCTCGGTCTTTTTGGATTTTTGGATTTTTTCCGACAAAGTCTTCATAGCACAAAATATGTAACTTGTGCTCCAAATATTTCTTTAGTCCTAGTACGATACAACTATATAATGTATTTTTCTAGAAAATAACACAATAAATGAGATGAGTCATAGCATTGTACTAAAATATTCAATAACAAAGATAATAAAATCGCATAAAAAAATATTACTAATTAATACGCCATAATCTAAAAATACTATGTAGGTCATGCTAAAATAAGTACTATTAATTACACAACTAAGCACTAAAGAAAAAAGATAAACTAGGTTGTGCATTTTCATTATAAACCAATGCAAAACTAAAAAAATAGATATCCAATATTATTGTCATTCCTAATGTTGAATTGAATTTTCTTTATTAGCATTAGTAATGATTTGAACTTTATTTGACTCACTACCTTTATGGGCTACAAATTTTATTGGACCATTCAAGAATGTTATATCCAAACTTTAAAGAGAAATTTTCACAAACCACTATTGTTTAGTGGTTATTAGCTAGTTGTAGTTACCATTTACTATATTACTTCCTATAGCTATGTTTTTAGTTTTTTTAGAGTGTATTCGGTATATCTAAGCTATTATATTCATAAATACAGTAGCAAAACTCGGCGGCTGCATTTGATATGGATCTTTTGATATGGATCTATAGATCCCCTACTGCGGGAAAAGGCACTTTCTATCCCCTTGTGCTACAAAACAAACAAACTTATTTAAGCACTAAAAGCAACAATAAGGAATGGAATGGGAGAAGCTATAGTGCAGATCACTTTTCACTTTCTCGTCAGTCCAGACCTTGTCCTTGGTTCTATCAGCTATGGAGTCTTCCTCTGGTTCTTCCCGTACATCTTAGTAGCTAAAGGAAGGGAAATCAACCGAGACCCCGTTAGTAGCGGCGAGCGAGAGCGGATTGGGGGTTTGAAGAAAAACAAACACGAAGCTTCGTTCCTCAGGACCAAGCTACTTATGAATGTAACCACAATTAACATCACTACGGTCGGGCTATCAAACACGAGGTCAGAAGTGAATTACGAGTCGGACCAATCTGCGAATCGAGGGAAGAAGGGGGGATTCTCGAACGCGGAAAGGATCCAATGAATTCGAAAGAATTGAACGAGGAGCCGTCTGAGGTGTCTTCCAGCTAATTGTCAAATAAAGCAATCTGTGCTTTAATTCCTAGCTTGAAAGCATTTTTTGAAGCAAAAATTCCGATAAATCAAGCCTGCGTAGAATACTTGACTTTTCCATGTGCAAGACCACAAAAAGTATCCCCCCCTAGTTCAGGTCTTGAATCATTTGATTTGGAAAAAATTTGGACGGAGAAAGACTATATGGCCTTTCGGAGATCGAGATTTTTTTCATCGAAAACGAAGAAGGACCGAGGATGGCCTACGGTGCGTCTTATCTGAAGGGAACACGCTTTTTTGACCGTCGTGGTATGATTGCCGGGCCGTGATTTTTTGAATCTACCTATATCTATCGCTTTTCCTTCATTGATTTGGTGAAACAGGGGATTCCAGCTAGACAATTATTGTATTCGACTGTATTCACGATATGGAGAATATAGTAACATAAATAGCGCAAATCGTGATCTATTCAGTTATTTTTAAACGGAAAGTGAATCAATTAACATAATAGACTCCTAATATGACTCAACTAACTTAATTGCATCACCCATAATCTGTATTTGACGCGAAATATGCTGAATATTTTTCCTAGCCAATAAATACAACAAAACAGAGCAATCATCGAGTTTCTAATCCTTCCCTTTTCTGTTGATATCGTTCGTGTGTGTTTCTGTTTTCAACCAATAAAATTCGAGATTATCTATAGTGCAAAAACATATGAATACATTCGTGGAATATAGCGAGACAGTGAATACCAAGAAATACATAGAATACATCGAGATACATTCAAATACAATGGAAAAAAAGACAATGAATACAATGAAATACATAGAATACAGCGAGATACATTGAAAGACAATGAAAAAAAAGGTAACGGACTCTTCAAGTTGCTCAGTCCCAAACTCCGTCGTCTTTGTTCAAGAAGAACCATAATGTCGTCTCGTCGAGAGGGCCGCGATTCTGATCGAAACTCTCAAAATTTGGCGCAAAAACGAAAGAAATTCCTTATGATTTAATGAAGATGCGCGGCTTGGTAAAGATGACTTGCGATATGAAATAATGCGGAAAACTGTACTCGACCGACGTCAAAGCAACGACCATCAGAATGGGGTAGATCTTCATGATTTCCTTTCAGATTTCCCTCAATTTACCTTTCAATAGCAAATTTCGAACCTCCATCTTTCTCTCTAGGGCTTGATTTTGACATTGATTCAGAGCCCCAGCCCACTGACAATGAAAATTTCGCGAGACAATGGAGATGAATCAGTGGAGAATCGTGGTTGTATTCATGGAGAAAGACTGACGTTGAGAGAGAGAGGGTGGAGTAAAATCTGAAAGAATGAGAGAGAAAAATAATACAAATAGTATTTTATGGCTTAAGGGTGGGAGGTAACCATAAATAGATATTTTGCTATAAAAATCAAAAGGTAGCTATGGAATATAATTTTTTAAAAGGGTATTTATTTAAAATAAATAAGGTGTCAACCTTGCTATAGGAGGTAAAAATTCCAACTTTAAATAATACTTTTAAAGATAAAACTGCGAACAAGTTTAAGAAACATTTATAAATTATATTACAATAAATATTAATTTGTATAAAATATTTTTAAAAATTGTATAAATGTAATGTCGGGTTGATTTGATTTTGGTTTGGCTTTCTTTAGTTAAAACCAAATCAAACCAAAATTATGATCAGGTTTTTTTTTCCAACAGCAAACGACAATCGGATTTCTGATTTGACTCGGATTATCGGTTTGGTGTGATTTATCAGCTTTCTTTGTTACTGTACTTTTGTGTATCGAGGTAGAATATACCTTTGGATCATAGAAACATAAGAATTTTCTAAGTTCTCAAATGGAAACATGTTGTACGTCAGAAAGATCCTCTTTAAGACTTGGTACCCCAAGATACCAACAAACATAAACAAATATACATCAAAAAAATTCTGAAAGATACTTTTACAGAAAGTTACTTCCAGATATTTGGTTTATATGATATTCTAAATCAGAACTCGACGAGTAGCTTGTCGTTCACAGATTCATCTTATTAATTGCACCAATAACTCCTATGGTTGCAAACAAAAAGCACAAGAGGATACTTTATGCAAGAGTATTGTTTACATTATATGAACAGTACATGGAACCTGTACTATACTATACGTATATATTTCAATTCATAAGTTGGGAGGAGGGTAGAGGGGCAGGCTCATACTCTCAGGGGTCAACTGAGTTGAGCCAGAAGCCGGCATGTTGCTTCATCCTCCTGTGTACCAATTGTCCAAGCTTCTACTCTGGAATTTGCTCTACTTCCATGTTTGACTACCAAGGTCCCGTCACTGTCCTTCTCAAGCATATTAATTTATTTTCCCATGGCATATTCATCTTTTCCAATAACTGCAATTCGACCAAAAAAAAATATATTTAACAATGACGGGTCATTTGATCTTTGACAGTCAAACAACTTAGTGTAACTAATCACATGCATTTGGTCTCCTTTGTTGTCACATCTGATGACATTTATAGAAAAGTTGTATATCCGTTACTCCATTCGCTTGTATAATTGATGGAACAACCATTTGAAGCTTTAATCATTATTCCTACAAGATATTTGCAACAGGAAAGATGTAGTCCGTACCTGATTCTTCTGCTTCTCGATAAATTCAGCCTGCATGAGACATTCAAAAGCCATGGTTACGATCATAAGATTTATCAAGGGCATTGAAGTAATCCGGTAATTCTCACCCCATGGTTCTCATACCTGTTTCTTCTGCAACTCTTGCTTAATTTCTTTAAGCTTTGCCACTTCCGCTTCCAACTCTAAAGTATATGCCTGACACATCACAGACAAATGAGGAAATCCATTAATGGTATCGACATTTCATAAGTTACTATCTATATTTGATATTCATTCAAACCTGGAGCATCCCAGCATGTTAAAATCTTCCTCACACTCTCAAATCTCCCCCTAATTGTGATCAAGATTTAAGCTTAAAGCTAAAGCTAAGAGCACTTACACTTCTCCAAAAGTCTCCCAGGAATTACTTAATGACACTGGTTTATAAGGTAAGATCAATGGATCCTCCTGTCAATTTCTTTCTCTTATTATTTTTCCTTGATTAAAGAACGAAATGAAGTTTCTAAAGGGAAAATTGTTAATTGAGATATATTTAGCATGCATTGCAAGGTCTACTCTAATGAGAGAAGACGCTGAAGGGGGGTGTGAGGAAATGCTGCCAACTATTTCATTTCTGTGTCTCTCAATTGAATGAGTAACTATATAACATTGTTAACCAGAAGTCGGATTTTTAAACAAGGGAAACCAGAAAAAGTCACGGGCGTTAAGAATCAGAAACAAAAGAAGTAACTAATAAAGATAAGTTCAAACTATAAATTACCTGCTTTCGATCCCTTGATCTTGCTGCAGACTCCCTGTTCTTTATCATCCTCTTACGCCTTCTCTCAACGACTTTTTCGAAAGAGGTGCATGATCTCCTTCCTCTTCCACCTTCACCGCATGCATAAGGTGAAGGTGAAAGAGATGGAGGATCAAGATTTCCAGGGGATCCTCCTTTTACGGATGTGACCCCATTATGCAATCCTGCCATGTCCATAACACCACCTTGCATGATACTCCCTTGAATAATACTAGTATTTACAGACGGATTAGACATTCCGGCAATGGGAGCCCTTGTCCCTGGGGTAGCCAGGTGAGCAGTGTTCCCTAGTTGCATTGGTGAAGCAAATGCGACAGTTGTTTGTTTGGGGAAAAGGGGCTGTGCCTGCTGAGGCTTTTGCTGTGAAGATGTGGTAGTAACCACATTGAATATGTTATTCCCTGCAATTTGATTACTCAACTGTTGAGGGTTTTGAGTTGGTTGTTGAAATGCTATAGTCATGCTACTGTTGTTACTGCTTGGTTGAGTGAAACCACCAGTGAATGTAACATCCTTTGAGTATCGAGTTGGTTGCATATCTTCTCGTACTGCCCCTGCTCTAACCAAAAACTCTTCTAACGTCATTTCTCCCAAGGTAGATTGCCTCTGCCCAAAGTTTGATGCTCCAGCGGCACTTCCATCATTGGCATTAACAGTCTCTTTCTGAAAGTCTTTCCATACTTCATCAACAGTTTTCTGACTTATTGTCCTAGGCAATGTCAAAGAACCCTGTCTCTGCAAATTTCCCACTGGCACACTTACATTTCCACCAGCAACAGAAGATGACAAGGCTTGAGACTCTTCAGCTGTCCAAATGTTCTTCAATAGGTCGTCCATATTCATCGACCCAAAATCTTTCCCAAGTCCACATGTACTTTGGAGCTCATCAAAGGTAAACGAGTATATGGAAGATTGTCGAGCCAACGAAAAATTATCATTATTCATTGGCTTCCCACCACTGCTCTCTGGCTGTGATGTGTCAGCAAAGTTCTTGAAGTTCAGGTAAGAACCCATTGTATGAGAAGGCAAAGGAGAGTAAAATCTGATCAAAAAGTTCAGTCGTAAGACTCTTAACAATGATAGTAGATCCAGTAGAAACTGACCATGGGATTCATTTTTTATATATCAGATTGTTCACCAGTAAACAAATATTGCATACCACCTCGAATCAATACAAATCATTCATACTATATCCTAAAAAATTGCTATAGCATTGATGATTAGGCCAAGCTCAAACACATAGTCTTCATCGTCAACTTGAACATGGTGACCTAAGGACAGTAAAGAAAGATGCAACCTTTAAGATCTAATTTCATTACAGCCAGTTTATAAATCATGGTTTGACCTCTCTTATACATTTGGATAGAAAATGTCTAACACTAACAAGTCAAGATCAAAAGCGCATTCAAGTATCAGCTTCAGTGACAAACTCATTCATATGACTACATTGGCCAAGCCACATACAAGAAAGGGGATTTTCACCTTCGACAAGGTGGGTTAGTCTGATGGTAAGCACCCTTCACTTCCGACCAAGAGGTTGTGAGTTCGAGTCACCCCAAGAGCAAGGTGGGGAGTTCTTGTAGGAAGGATGCCGAGGGCCTATTGGAAACAGCCTCTCTACCCTAGGGTAGGGGTAAGGTCTGCGTACACACTACCCAGACCCCACTTGTGGGATTATACTGGGTTGTCGTTGTTGTTGTTGTTGTTGTTGTCAAAAAGTTATACTAGTAAAATAAATTTTTTTTAACATATAAAATCTTGATACAAGTTCAAATCCCAGGTATGACAATCTTAAGTTGTTTTGAATTTCTAGCTCCGCCACTGTATGACCATAATTAACCTCCTTCAAACTCATTTCAAGTCCAAAATTTCATTCAAAATCAAAATATAACACCCAAAAACCTAGATGAAAACTTCATTCAAGAATCAACTCCAATGTCAAACTCATTCATCCAGGATTAAGCATATTCATTAGTTCATTCAACATAAATATTTGACAGTAATACATTTGGATCCAAAACTTCACACACCCACAAGCCTAGATTAAAACTTCATGAAAGCATCAACTCATACTCCATAGCCAAAAAAAAAACGTATGAAACAAAAAATTGGATCCATTATACTTGTCCCAGCTCATTTCAAGTTCAAAAAGTTTGAAGAAATCAATTAATCAATCAATCAACTACGCTTTCAACCTAGTCAGGATCGTCTATATGAATCCATTTGACTTTATTTGGAACTATTTCATTTCAAGAAATATCCAGAAAAAAACAAATGAAATCACAACAAATCAAGAAAAAAGTAAATAATTTTTCTTTGCCAGTTCTAGTAGGACAGGACAAAAGAAAATGTGAAAAATCAAGACAAGAAAAAAACAGGCAAAAAAAAAAGAGGAGAGATTTTTACCCCTTTTTGGCAGGTAGAAATTTGGAAAGAAGGGAAGAGCAAGCGTGTTGTTTCCTATTTCTTCGCCTCGTTAAGGCTTCTTTTAAAGGACAAGTGTCTAATTTTTCATTGTTTTTCAACTACGACTCATTTTTTCAATTAAAACTAGACCTAATTTGTACATACGTTATCAATATTTTAATTTGTAATAGCAGATTATTTATTTTATTTTTGCAAGAATTATGGACAGTAAATAAATAATGCAAAAAATCTTGTTTTATTTTTCAATTACTTAGCGCTGTGGGTGGTCAGCACCTGGACTCTAAGTGCGTCTTGATGATTGATGTGATGTTTGGCCACTAAAATAATGGAATGTGGAATCATCTGAAGCGTTGTTTGGAGCTTTGTGAAAATGAAACAGATGGCACTTATTGCTTCGTCTTTCATTTTATTTTGTTATTTTGTCAGGTGGAGTAGTGGGTCGTGCGTACCGCGTGGTCTGCACACCGCAACTCAAGATATTACTTACTTTATGCTGTCCAAAATAATTGATTTTTTTGCTTGTTTTTATACAAATTAATAAATCTATCTTTTTAGTATTAATTAGTAATGAAATTAATCATATTAACTTTTATTATCTCACATAAATATTCCTAACACATATTCCTACATTATTTACTCTAAGAACAATATAAAAAGAAATAATTAATGCATTCTCAAAATCTGAAAAAATCACTTATTTTGACCCACAAGAAAAAAGTTAAAACATCACTGAGTACCACATAAGGAAAACATAGGACTACTTTAGCAGTATCATTCAAAGGGGCATATTAGTAGATTGTAATTCTTTTATATAAATAGTATTCAATCCATTTCAATTTGTGTGAATTTTTTATTTTTTTTGGTCCGTGCCAAAAATAAAGATATTTTTTTTTATTTGGGAACAATTTACCTTATGCAATCATTTATAGTCACACAAAATATATGTGCCTAATTTTACACCAAAATTTCAAAAGTCGTCATCTTTTCTTAAACTTCGTGCACAGTCAATGAGTTCACATCAATTGAAACGGAGAGAGTAATAGATTTTGAGAATTGTTACAATAAAATTAAAATTACATAAGTTAGTATAATATCATAAATCACAAGAAATATTAGTCTTACGAAGCGGTCTATGAAATTATTCCTAGTGGAACTACATAAATTAATTAGTTAAAAAAGTTTTAGAACAATTCTAACCTTATTATTTAGTGAATACAACCAATTTTAGCAGACTTCACTTGCTTACTTGTTTCACTAAATCATTATTTCTAGATTTGTTAGCTTAAGAAAAGTATGGATCTAGATCTAATTCTTTTTAGTCTTTATCCACGTGCACACGACTTATGTTTGTGTTGCATTCACGTCATCACATTTTTTCCAGCACTAAAGCTACAAAGAGATAAGAGTAATTTCTTGAGCCCTTTTGTTCAGTTGATGAATTGTGAAATATTGTTTCGGTTAAAGTTAATTGTGAACTTAGCCTAGTCAAGGGGAGTGGAAAAAATATATTCTCTAAAACTTAATGTAGATACTCTTTTGCGGCTTTGCCTGTGGATGGACCAGTAATCATCCTTCCATATTTTCACAAATCCACAAGGAATTACGCCATCTGTCTTATTTTATATGATGCATTTTGTTGGTTCGCAAAGTATACGTAGGCATACAAAGCCTATAAATCGTAAAGTCAGATATCGAACTCACAAATACCTTGTATGCTTACTGTTACGCGGCGCCTTCCTGAGATGCTTTGGAAGGGCGACGTAAGGCTAAGCAAC
>ML280091.1:64003-91220 GCA_005239495.1 Nicotiana undulata | reverse complement strand
ACCGCCATTGCTAGCATTTGGTTGGGTATGTCATGCATTTGCATAAATATATATGTATTCACGGAATACGATTACACGAGCATACCATGCATATTTGATTACTATGAGGTCGGATGTCAGCTATGGAGGCTATCAGAGTTTCAGTGTCAGGTGGTATCTCTATTACCCTTTTTACATCAGCTATGTATGGTTCTACTTTCTGCCTTACATACCAGTACATTTTCATTCGTACTGATGTCCCGTTGCCTGGGGACACTGCATTTTTGTTTCGTGCGTGCAAGTCCAGGTAGGTACTCTGATCGACCCCTCCGCTAGGATTTCGGGGTTCAGCTGTGAGTTGGTAAGCTCCACCTCTTCCTGGAGCTTTCATAGGATGGTTACTTTTGTTGTACAGTTTAGGTATAGTCGGGGCCTTGTTCCGACAGTGCTTATGATACTCTTAGAGGCTATTGTGGACACAGTATTCTGGGTTTCTTTTTGTAGCTTTCAGTCTCTAGCCCATAGGCTTGGCATGTATATATATGTGTGTAGGCATGTATGTCTTCAGTCGCGGCCTCGTCGACCAGCTAGTACTTTATTATTTTGGCGTGTCTACCTTTGTTTATATGGCTTATTGTTATTCAGGTCATGACCTTAACGGTTCAGGCTTAGTATTTCAGATGTTTTAGTTGCCCGATCTGTTGGGCCCCCAGTTTAGTTAGCTAGTATGTTTAGTGGCTAACTCGATCGAATACAGTATCGAGTTCCAGTCGTGCCTCCCCTAGTTTGGGGGCGTGACATGAAGAATTTTGGTATAAAAATTTTTGAGTTCCGAGACGCGGGCCCGGGAGTCAGGTTTTAGCAAATTCCGGGTTTTGAGCTAAAACTTGTATTTTCAATTGGAATTCATTCCGTAAGCATAATTTGTTGATAAAGATCTGATCTTTATAGATTTTGAGCGCTCGGAAGTCGATTCTAGAGGAAAGCGGGTTGCAGAGTAGCTTTTCGGGCTAGTTTGAGGTAAATAATGTCTTTAAATCCTGTCCTGAGGGTATGAAACCCCGGACCTTGCATCCTTTCACGGATTTTGGAATGCAAAGATTGGAACTTTGGAAATATATACCTCTTTAGGCAACAATTGAGTTGAGAAACCGATTTTTAAGCCTATGCTTAATAGAATTAATATATTCTGACATGTTTTGGGCTATAAGCTATGTTTGGGGCCTAGTGCCGATCTGTTTACCCCATGTGGGATGTTTTTACTATTTTTTCTCACTTGATATGTTGTGATTTTCACTCAGTCTTTTCTTGATAATTGTTTTGACACTCAGAGTATTTTGATATTATTTATTGCAAATGAAATACTGTTTTTGGGTCGAGAACCCGGTATATTTATGGCCTGAGGGCATGTTGAGAGTGTCTGACTAAGTGAGGTTGCGGGCCAATATTGTGAGCATGTTATGATATGAGAGAGGTCGAGGGACAATATTCTGAGTGATTTATGCCATGATGTGGCTTATTTATATTGTGAGTGATTTATGCCATGATGTGGCTTATTTATAGCGCTTGGGCTATAGGAGCTCCTCCGGAGTCTGTACACACCCCAAGTGAGCGCAGGTACCTATTGAGTGCGAGTGATGCCCGCGGGGCTTATACTGAGTGATTGTGAGGTTGCCTGATGGGCTAATATTGAGTGATTGTGAGGTTGCCTGATGGGCTGATACTGAGTGATTGTGAGGTTGCCTGATGGGCTAATATTGAGTGATTGTGAGGTTGCCTGATGGGCTGATACTGAGTGATTGTGAGGTTGCCTGATGGGCTAATATTGAGTGATTGTGAGGTTGCCTGATGGGCTGATACTGAGTGATTGTGAGGTTGCCTGATGGGCTATTATTATGAGAAAATGAATTATGGCCCGAGGGGCAGATTTATGATGATTTTACTGAGTTTTTGGAACTATGATTCACTTTGTTTTTCAAATTGATTTTTACTGAGAGTTTTACAGATATATATATATATTGAAATTATACTTGTTTCAAGGGATTTCTGGAAATTAGTTTTCGAACTTATGTATTTGATGAATACTTTATTGTGACTTGGTGTTTTACTGTTTTTGTGAATTGGTGTATTTGTGTTGTGTGTTTCGTACTTTTCAGACTGTGATTTATTTTCATTACTACTGAGTTGGCGTACTCATCATTACTCTTTGTGCCTCTGTGCACAGATCCAGGTACCGATTTGGAGCAGTAGCTATTTTTGTTCGTTAGCAACAGCTTTACGGGATTTTGAGATAGCTGTCCAGCGTCCACAGCTTCTCCATTTCCCTTCCTTATTTAGTTTTAGCATTTCATTCCTAGACTTTATTTAAGACATTGGTAGAATTAGTTTTATTTCTTAGATGCTCGTGACCATGTTGACTCTAGTCTTGGGAGGTTTGATTATATTGTTAGATTATTATTGGGGCGTAAAGACTTAAAGAAATTATTTTATGTTTTGTTTGCGGTTATTATTGCTATTTGAATTAATATAATAAGAACAAATGAGTAGTTATGTTATGGTTGGCTAGCCAAGTTCCACGATAGGCGTCGTCACGGCCTGTTAGGATTTGGGGTCGTGACAGATAAAAGGAGGCTTTCATGGCCTCGGAACACAGATTTAGCTAAAATTACACGGGATGATCTTTTGGGTCATCACATTTTATTTTTTTTATTTGAAGAATTAACTTAGATAGCCGTCTACGCAAGTGCCTAAGCGTAAAATAGCCACCGAATATATAATACATGTATAATTTATATACCGTATGTATATAATCTTATTTCATTATTGGATTCATAGATGGACTAAGAATATTTGTAAACCATTTATATATCATACAGTAGGGGTAGTTTTGACCCTTTTCCGTAATTTGAAAAAGACAATTAAACATACATCTCTTTCTTCATTTGGATTTCATTTTCCTAATAAAAATAATTAGGACATGAGCAATTCTTCCTATTAAAGTTTGTTCCCATGATAGATGTGGTCATTTATTTACTACTACTAATTAATTATTTTCCAGATTAGTTATTCCAAAGTTAAAAAATCTTTTAACAAAAATGGTATTTACTTAATTTCATTTATGGATTTACCTTTTTCGATTTTAGTGACATGATTATGTTGCTTTCATTTTGCTTTAAATAGGCTGATATTCGCACCAATTCCTTATCTATTTAGGCCACACAGAGTATTGTTGCATATTACAAAAGTGAGAAAAGAAGTTAATATATGAAGATGGTCAAGGAAGGAATAACAATTGTTATGATGTTGATGATGATTTTTGCTGCAGAAGGGATCGAAGCTAGCGTTTTAAAATGCGAAAAGGATTGCAGGCAATTTTGTAAGGGTGACAATAAATGTTACATTGATTGTATTGCTGGTTGTGATTCACCACTGGGTATGCATAATCAAATTTACTATTGTAAACTTGGTTGTTCAGTTCATAGATGCTCTAAATTTAGCACAGATGATAAAAGGAAAGCTTGTTTGGAAGATTGCTCCAAATATTTTTGTAAATTTTGAATTCTTTTAATATCTTTATTAAAGGGATTCTAAGACAATCCTTTCCATAAGTACCATTAACATCAAAATTTATTTTTTCCGGTTTTCACATGAATTTACATTAATTGCTGCGTCTTGCGTAGAGGATTTATGTCTTTTTTTTTGTTTCCCATCCGGTATTCGGTATCCGCATTGGAGTCCGACTATATCCGGATTCGCGCCGCGTAGGGCCCCATTCGGGGGGAAGCGCTCCCTACCAAGGATTTTTTCATACCCGGAACTCGAACTCGAAACCTCCGGTTAAGGGAGGAGCAGTCTCATCCACTGCACCACACCCTTTGGTGGTTTTTCCAGTTTTCCACCATCACTAATATAGTTTATTACTCTCTACGGTCCAAAACAAATGATCTTTTGGCCTTTTTTTAGTAGTCCAAAATAAGTGAATTTTTCAGATTTCAAGAATGAATTAATTATTTTTTTCCTACATTACCCTTGGAGTAAATAATGTTGGAATATGTGTTAGGAGTATATATGTGAAGAGATAGTAAAGGTTAATTTAGTTGCTAATTAATGTTAAAAAGTGATTTTCTTCATATGTGTGAAATCAACCAAAAAATCACTTATAATCTATTTTCGTTGTTTCATACTATTTTTGTCATGGTTTGAAACCGAAAACCAAATCTAACATGAATAACCGAACCGAAGTTATTATGGCTCGATTTTGGTTATTAAAACTACAAATCGAAAACCGAATAAACCGAACCGAGATTCTACAAAATCGAACCGATTGATGTCCACCCCTCGAATACATAAGATTATATGCAAAAATCAATCATAGAAAACATTAACAGTAATTGATTTATGCATTGACCAAACAATAAACCAAATCCAAAACTATAAACTCCAAAAATAGTTCCAATCTATTATAGATTTAAAAAAATCAACAAAAAAAAATCTTCCAAGCAATTAGCCCATGCCCATCATCTTAGCATTAGCAAAATTCTTAGCCATATCAGGATTTTGTTCCATAAATTTCTTAAGCATATCTTGATTTGTAATTTCCTCACTTGTTGGAAGTCCCATTGATTTTTGTCTTTGATCAAACATCATTTTTTCAACTGCTGCCCTTGTCTCTGTGTCTAAATCAGACAAATTACTAGGTTCTGGTTCTACTTTTTGTGTGTCAATTTCTGGTCCACCTTTCAATAAACTCTTCCACCAATCAGACTTGTTTTGTTTTGTTAAAAGAATTGAAATTTCTTTCTGATCTTCTAAACTCCAATAACATTCATCAGCTTTTACTGCCTTGAAAAATTCACCATCTATTATTAATGGTCGACTTTTCAGTCCAACTTTGAGGGAATTATTCTTGATTTCAACAACCAAGAATCTTGATTTTGTACCTGATAAAAAAATAAAAATAATACAAGGTAAGACAAAATAGCCTACAATAACTTAGGGTCGTTTGGATGGTTGTTAATGTATTGTATTGTACTATATTATTTTAATTTATATAATATTTGAATAGATTATGTCGTTTTACTACAAAAATCTTGATATTGTACCTAATAAAAAAAACACAACGTAAGACGAAAAGGCCTACAATAACTTACAGCTTGTTTGGATGGTTGATACGCATCATGTCTTAATGTATTATATCGTAATATATAATTTTAGTTTATATAATGTTTGAATAGATTGTGTCGTTTTACAACCAAAAATTTCGATATTGTTCCTGATAAAAAAAATAATTAAATAACACAAGGTAAGACGAAAAAACCTACAATAACTTATTCTTTGTTTGAATGGATGTTACCTATCGTTTCTTAACGTATCGTATCGTCTAGTACTGTATTGTTTTAGTCTATATAATGATTGAATAGATTGTATCTTTTTTTATCGTCTCATAATGTCACACTACGGCAATTTGAAAATTAGGTGGCGTAATTATTAAAAAGTTAGGATGAAGGGTAAAAGAACTTAAGACAAATAAAAATAAAGATAAGGATATCATTATGTAATAAAGGATGTAACGATATGATATGATAAAACAAAATTAACAATCAAAATAAATATTATATTTAAAATAGTAATACAATATATATGATACAATACACAACAACAATCCAAACAAACCGTTAGAGACGTGTTAAAACTTACAAAATTATTATATATTTATTTTTCAAAGGTCCATCATCAAGATGGAGGAGTTAAAACTTACAAATTTAATTTTTTTTTTATATATATTTAAATTCAAGGTTTGAATAAAAACAGTAAATACAAAATCTTTTAATATATAAATTATCAAAAAAATCTTACCAGGAGGAACTGGGACATTGATGGTAACTTCTTGAAGAGATTGTCCCCATGAATAATTTTCCATATCAAGGCCATTGGACATGTTTGGCTTTAGTTTCTTGTTTTCTTCTTCTTTTTGGGGTGAAGATGAATTTTCTTCTTCTTTTGGGGCTGAAGAAGAAGATTTTTCTTGTTCTTTTTCGATAGGCTTCATTGGTTGTTCTTGATTTTCTTCAGTATAATCAGAGAGAATTGCCATACTTGAAAAAAAAAAATTAAACAATTCTTTTTGAAAAAGAAGAGCAAAAGTAATAGAGATTATGTGAATTGATGTGAGAATTTGGGGGAAGAATGAGAGTATATATATAGAGAGATAAATGCCGTCTTAATTAAGAATTAGAATCCTTAATTGAGTTGGAAAGCTCCTAAACCGACTCAAGACCTCTTTCCTAGTTTTTGTTTATTTACTTTTTCTAAAAGTTCGAATTAATGAAAGAAAATGAAATTAAAAGTTTAGTGAGAATTGAATCTTACATCAAAGGTAAGTATTTTACTTTTTCTACTTGTAAATTAATTTTTTAAATTTAAAAATGTTATGAAACAATAAAGAACAAGAACAATATTGTAGAAAAAGAGAGAGAGTAAATTCTTATTGAATTTTGAGATGAATTACAATGGAATATGACTCTTCTATTTATAGGGGGAAAATGACTTAGCCACCAAGTAACAAACCCTAAAATCTCTCTAGAATATAGACATTCACCATAAATAGAATTCTATTTATAACACTCCCTCTTGAATATCTATTCAACATATAATGTGCCTCATTAAAACCTTAACTAAAATAAAATCCAATGGGAAAAAAATTCTAGAAAAAGAAAAAGAGTACACATATTTAGAAATGCGCTTTTTGGTTGCCTCGTTAAAAAACTTGCAAGGAATACCCGGTGGGACAAAACCTTGTAAGGACAAAAGAGTGCAACGCGCATTAACTCCCCCTGATGAGAGCATCAATTCACATCCTTGAGCCTTCGCATCCCAATCTTGTATATTAGCTTTTTGAAGGTTGACGTTGGTAGAGATTTTATGAACAAATCAGCCATATTATCACTTGAACGAATTTGTTGCACACTAATATCACCATTCTTTTGAAGATCATGTGTGAAGAATAACTTTGGTGAGATATGCTTTGTCCTATCTCCTTTTATGAATCCTCCCTTCAATTGGGCTATGCATGCTGTATTATCTTCATATAAGATCGTGGGTAGTTTGTCACACTTCAAACCACATTTGTCTCGAATAAGATATATTATAGACCTCAACCACACATATTCTCGACTTGCTTCATGAATAGCAATTATCTCAGCGTGATTAGATGAAGTAGCCACGATCGATTGCTTAGTCGATCACCAAGATATGGCAGTACCTCCACATGTAAACACATAGCCCGTTTGAGATCGAGCCTTGTGCGGGTCAGATAAATACCCAGCATCGGCATAACCAACAAGATCGGGACTGCAATTATTGCCATAAAATAAGCCCATATCGGTAGTCCCTTTTAGATACCGTAATATGTGTTTGATTCCATTCCAATGTCTCCTTGTAGGAGCAGAGCTATATCTTGCTAAGACATTAACTGAAAAAGTTATGTCAGGTCTTGTAGTGTTGGCAAGATACATTAGTGCACCAGTTGTACTAAGATATGGTACTTCAGGACCAAGTAGCTCTTCATTCTCTTCTTGAGGCCCGAATGGATCATTATTCACATCAACTGATCGAACAACCATCAGAGTACTTAATGGATGTGCTCCATCCATGTAAAAGCGTTTCGGTACTTTTTCTATGTAGGAAGATTGATGAACAAAAATTTCGTTTGCCAAATGTTCAATTTTCAAACCAAGACATAATTTTGTCTTTCCGAGATCTTTCATCTCGAATTCTTTCTTTAAATAATCAATTTCCATTTGGAGTTCTATAGGAGTTCCAATAAGGTTTATGCCACCAACATATACGGCAAGTACAACAAATTTCGATGTTGTTTTCTTTATAAAAACACATGGACAAATGAATCATTTATATAACCTTCCTTTAATAAGTACTCACTAAGAAGATTATACCACATACGTCTTGTTTGCTTTAGACCATACAAAGATCTTTGCAATTTGATTGAAAACATTTCCCGGGATTTTGAATTTTGTGCGTTAGGCATTTTAAATCCCTCGGGAATTTTCATGTATATCTCATTATCAAGTGAGCCATAAGGGTAGACGGTAATCACATCCATTAAATGCATGTCAAGATTTTCATGGACAGCAAAACTAATGAGATAACAGAACGTTATAGCATCCATAACGGGTGAATATGTCACTTCATAATCGACACCAGGCCTTTGTGAAAATCCTTGTGCAACAAGGCGTGTCTTATATCTTTGTACCTCATTGTTCTCATTCCACTTGCGTACAAAGACCCATTTATAGCCAACAAGCTTAACACCATTAGGTGTTTGGACTACATGCCCAAAAACTTCACGTTTCGCAAGTGAATTCAACTCTGAGTTGATTGCTTCTTGCCATTTTGGCCAATCACGTCTTTGTCGACATTCTCCAACAGATTGAGGTCCAAGATCATCACTATCTTGCATAATGCTAGATGCAATATTATATGCAAAGACATAATCCACCACTATATCCAATCGATTCAAATTTGTCTCAATATCGATTGGATTTATTGATAGTTCCTTATTTTCTCGAGTCTTGGGCTCAGTGGTTTCCTCATGAATCTCATAATTTATTAAATCGTGGATTTCTTCACGAGACTCTTTCGTAGTGTCATTTTGATAATTTATTTTTCCTTTTATAGGATTTCGATCCTTAGAACCCAATGGTCTGCCACGTTTTAGGCGTGCTTTTGACTCAATAGCTATGACACTAGAAGATTGTCCGATATGGACATCAATACAGATTGGGACATTCTTTGCAGGGATATGTGATTTTGTTATTCTTTTCAAATCCGTAAATGCGTCTGGCATTTGATTTGCTATTCTCGCAAATGGATAATCTTTTTTACCTCTTTTTGACAAATAGAGGTACATGGATCAAGATGAGACAATGATGGGTTTTTACATAAAATTTCCTGTTTGGTTTCACCAATTTCTCCTCCTAATTTTGGGGAAAGTGTCTCATCGAATCGACAGTCTGTAAATCGAGCAGTAAACAAATCCACCGTTAATGTTTCGAGGTAGCGAATAATGGAGGAAGATTCAAACTCAACATATATTCCTAATCTTCTTTGGGGACCCATATTGGTGTGATATGGTGGTGCTACAGGCACATATACTGCGCATCCAAAAATTCTTAAATGAGATATATTAGGTTCATGACCCAACACTAATTGCAACGGGGAATATTTATGATCATTTGTCGGTCTGAGACAAACTAGCATTGCTGCATGCAAAATGGCGTGACCCAAAACAGAAGTGGGCAGCCTCGTTTTCATGAGTAACAGGCTTGCTATCAATTGTATACGTTTAATTAAAGACTCTACTAAGCCATTTTGAGTGTGAACATGAGCTACGGGATGTTCCACTTTTATCCCAATTGATAAGAAATAATCATTAAATATTTGGGATGAAAAATCAGCAGCATTATCAAGTCTAATAGACTTAATTGGATTATCGGGAAATTGCGCCCGTTAATCGAATTATTTGTGCCATTAATTTTGCAAACGCGAGGTTGCGAGATGACAATAGGCACACATGAGACCATCTAGATGATGCATCTATTAAGACCATAAAATATCTAAACGACCCACTAGGGGGTGAATAGGTCCACAAATGTCCCCTTGTATATGTTCCAAAAACGCAGGGGACTTAATTCCAACCTTTGTTGGTGATAGTTTTATAATTAACTTGCCTTGATGACAAGAAGTGCAAGAATATTTAAAAGAATCTTTAAATTCTTTAATTGATGACCATTTGAGTTTTCTATAATTCGACTCATCATAATTGATCTAGGATCGATCATGCCAAAGCACAAAAGTATTAGAATCAGTAACCTTTTGGTTTACAATAGAATGTGCCTCAATTGCACTAATGCTTGTCCAATACATGCCACAAGATAAAGACGGGAACTTCTCAATAACCCTCTTTTGGTCAGAGACATTCTTGGTAATGATGAGATATTCAAGATTATTCTCATCTATTGTCTCAATATGATATCCATTTCGGCGAATATCTTTAAAACTCAACAAGTTCCTCTTGGACTTGCAGGAGGACATAACATTCTCTATGATAAGTATTGTTCCCTTAGGCAGAGTTATAGTAGCTCTTTCAGAGCCTTCAATTAATTTACTACTACCAGAAATTGTAGTAACATCTGCCTTACACATACTTAAATGAGAGAAATATTTCTTCTCTTTGAATATTGTATGTGTCGTACATGAATCAACTAAGAAAATATTTTTACAATTAAACATTGATCCAAGTTTGCTTTGTGAGGTATCCATATTTGCTTCCAATGGTTTGACATACAAAAGAAATATACGAATAAATATTAGTATTTTCCGTGATAAAAAAGAAAAAAAACAAAGTTAAATTTATTGTTGCTCGCGAATAAACAAAAGAAATATACATGCATGACGTGCGATCAATATGATCTCAGATTCATAAATCATGAGAGCTTAAATAAAATTATAACCCTAACATATGGAGAAATTATGATTTCTTCGTATCACACAAAGGTAATGGTATTCTCATTCTTAATGTAAATAACAATTATTTATATAAAACAAAAACAAAAAGCTTCAGTACTATATATTCCAATAACAAAGGCATTTTGCAAAAGTTGTTCCCCGCTCTTAAAAGAAATATTATTGCATAGGAAAAAAAGGTAGTGTTCAGGAAAAAAAATCGATCTCACTTAGTTCAACTCCAGTGATTATATTTTTTTTTCATATCACAACGTCACTTTAATAAAAAATATTTTAATACTTGAAAACTAAGCAAACTAAAACATTGTTTAAAACGAATACTAGAACTATATATAATTAAAACGAACTAACACTGTTAAAACAAATAAAACTAATGACTACTACTCATGTAAAGAACTATGATTACATGATGTTTATTCATTAACTACTACGAATAGGCAAAAATAAAAATTAAACTACTCAATCAACTTTAATCACGGATTCATCACCGATTAAGTGGTCTATTTTTCCATTAGGGTGCTCAAAGAAGTCAGTCACATCCAAGTGGGCGATGTCAAAATCATGGTCAGAGACAAAATTGGCTTCAGAGCCTTTATTCTTTAGAGGTGCTTGATAAAGCTCAACCAAATGTCTTGGTACACGATAAATTTTTGCCCAATAGTCTTTTCCACCGCAACGATAACATTCAGTCTCTGAACCATTTGTCTTTGGCTTCTCATATTTCCCTTTCCACTTTTGGTGGTTATTTTTCTTTCGGGTGTGATTAACACCAAGAAAAGTTTTTCCTTGTCCACGGCCACGGCCATGACCATTAAGAGGGCCACGGCCTTTCTCACGTTTGGCATAATGGGAATACACCTCATTCACCTCAGGCAATGGTGTAGATCCAGTGGGTCGATTTTTGTGATTTCTCATGAGCAAATCATTATTTCGCTCAGCCACAAGAAGAAGAGAAATCAACTCAGAGTACTTCTTGAAACCTTTCTCTCGGTATTGCTGTTGCAAGACCATATTGGAAGTATGAAACGTTGTAAATGTTTTTTCAAGCATATCCTAATCAGTGATAGTATCTCCACAGAGTTTCAATTTAGAAGTAATTCTGAACATCACAGAATTATATTCAGAAACAGACTTAAAGTCTTGGAGCCTCAGATGAGCCCAATCATATCGTACTTGTGGAAGAGTGACCAACTTTAAGTTGTCATATCTTTCCTTTAAGTCATTCCATAAAACAAGTGGATCTTTGACTGTGAGATATTCTATTTTCAACCCTTCATCAAGGTGATGGCGCAAGAAAATCAAGGCCTTAGCACAATCTTGGGTAGATGCTTTATTTTTATCTTTAATGGCGTCTCCAAGACCCATTGCATCTAAATGGATTTCAGCATCCAACACTCATGTCATATAGTTCTTACCCGAAATTTCAAGGGCAACAAACTTTCTTTTCATAATGTCAGTCACAATTAAAAAAAAAAGGAGAGGAGAAAAGTTATACCTTAATCTTCTCAAAGAGCTTCTTGAGACGGTAGAGTCTCGTGCTGATAACGTATTATGAAACAATAAAGAACATGAACAATATTGCAGAGAAAGAGAGAGCGGAAATTCTTATTGAATTTTTGGATGAATTACAATGGAATAGGACTCCTCTATTTATAGAAGAAAAATGACTTAGCCACCAAATAACAAACTCTATAATCTCTCTAAAATATAGATATTAACCATAAATAGAATTCTATTTATAACAAAAAAAGATTACCTTTTGAAAGAGACAAAAAATAAATCATCAGTCTAACCTTTGTACTGACAAGACAAGGGAATAATGATAATCCTTTTTACTCAAATGTATAAAAATAAAGATAATTTAATTAGGACTAACGCTGACTTATAATCTAATTAGTGATACTTCCTCCGTTTCAAATTTTGTTTAAAAAAGAAAGACACAATTTTATAATCGGAAACAATTCAACTTTAAACTTTTTATTTTACTTTTATCATCCCATAAAGCTTTTACCTCTTAAGCTTTTAAGACCAGAAGTAAAGGTGTACAAACCGAACCGAAAAATCGCACCAAACCGAAAAGTCAAACCAAACCGATTAAAAAATCCGACTAGGTTTGGTATTGAATAAAAAATCAGAACTAAACCGACATATAAATATATAATTTTTATATCTATTTTTAAGATTTTATATAGAACTTTCTTTAAAAATGACTAGAAATATTTGGTTTCTCTTATGTGATATAATATTTAATAGAATATGAAGTGCTCCAACCTTAAATAATGGGTTGTACGATCACTTTCTTATCTAGTGTTACTAAATTGCGTCAATCTCTGTTATTCCATATTCATATGTAAATTTTTATATCTTTCTCGAATTTGAAGTGATTATTATTATTTAGGTATTGTATTGACTTTTATGTTTAATTACTAAATTTGATTAACTTTAAAAGTGTACATCAACAAAAAAATTATTGTCAGACGACTAAAAACATAACTATCATGTGTTACTAAGTAAATTCTTCCATAAGAAATAGATAATATGTTTGTCAAGTTTTTAAAAATTTACTAAACATATATTTACTTATAAAAAATTTAACAAATTAAGATTGAAATAATATTTAAGTAACAAAAATCTGACAAAACCGACAAAATCGAACCAATCCAAACCGATGTAATTGGTTTGGTTTGATTTTGATAAAAATCGAACCAACTCGGTCCATGTACACCCCTAACCAAAAGTTTCAAAAACTCCCTATTTTCTTTTAAATTTCGTATCGAGTCAAACTATCACATCTAAATTGAAACGGAGGGCACATAATAGTATCTTGTATCTATGTCCAAATCCTCCAAAAGTTTACTAGGCTATGACTCAAATTTAGTGTGCCAATTTCTGGACCACCCTTGAACAAACTATTCCACCATTTTTTTTTTTTTTTTTTTTTTTTTTTTTTTTTTTTTTTTTTTTTGTAGAAGTCGCGTTGATATTAAGCTCTTAAATCTTATTTTTCTTAACAAGACGAATTGTGATTTCTTTTTTATTGTTATCTACTATACCGCAACTACATTTATCTGCTTTTACTGTCTTGAAAAGCTAATCGTCTATTAGTACTCTCGTCGTATCCGTTTTTATTTATATGAATCTATTTTCTTCAAAAAGAATGATTTATTTTTATATTTAAAAATAATTTACCTATACGCGATGATTTATAACCACACAAAATATATATGTCTCATTCTATACTACAAATTTAAAAGTCGTCTCTCTTTTTTCTTTTTATTCTTAGTCAAATAGGTTAGCATAAATTGAAACGGATAGATTACTACAACAACAACAACAACAAACCCAATTTGATCCTAACATGTGGGGTCTGGGGAGGGTAATCTGTACGTAAACCTTACCCCTACCTAATGCAGGTAGAAAGGCTATTTTCAATAGACCCTCGGCTGAAACGGATAGATTACTATACTTTTATAAATCGTCCAACTATGAGAGAAGTATTGTTCAAAATTCTGAAAATTACAGTTTTTGACGTTGTACCATGTGGTACTGGGATTCTTATGGTAACTTCTTCAAGTGATTGACCCCATGAATAATTGTCCATGTCAAGGCCTTTGCCTTTGTTTGGTTTTAGCAGCTCAATATTATAGCTTTATGTGAAATATACAATTAACAAATTTAGTGTAATTCTACGAGCCAAGTTTGGGGAGGGTGATGTTTACGCAACCTTACCTCTATATTACGAAGGTAAAAAAACTATTTCTGATAGACACTCGACCCACGCAAAGCACAATAACATTATTGTTTAAGAGAAATATAATAGTGAAAAAATCATAGCGACAGTTGTTAACCGCAAGATAATAAGATAATCGAAACAAGAGAAACGACAAGTGATATATAAAATCTAAGGATAAGAAATATCATAAGAATAAAAAAATAATTTAAAACCCAGATCAAATAAAGAATAATCTCGACTAAAATCCAATTTCCTTCAACTCAAACAAAAAGAAGATTACATTCCACCAAAAATAGATTGAAATTACTACTACCTAAAATAAGTGAATTACATAACTAGCCAAAAATACATCTTTTCCACGGCTGCCATAGTTTTCGTGTCAAAATCCTCCATTTATTCTCAAAATTTTGTGTGTCAATTTCTGGACCATCTTTCAACAATCTTTTCCACCAATTCTTATTTTTCTTAGGAAGAATAATACAAATTTCTTCTTTATTAAAAAAACACCATCTCCATTTATCAGCTTTAATGTCCTTGAAAAGTTTACCATCAATTATAAATGGTTGAAGATGTCGTCCAACTTTGAGAGAATTACTATTCTCAATTGCTACAGTAAAATAATTTTCACTTTTACCACGTGGTAATTTTATATTTATGGTAATTTCTTCAAGTGATTGACCCCATGTATAATTTTCCATGTCAAATCCATTGGCTTTGTTTGGTATTAACAAATTCTTTTTTACTTCTTTTTTTGGAGATGAAGAAGAAGAATTGTTTTGTTCTTTTTCTATAGGTTTTATGAGTGGTTCTTGTATTTCTTCTTTGTAGTATGAGAAAATTCCCATTGTTGAAAAGACAAAAAAACAATCACTCGAGATTTTGTGAATAGATGTGAGAATTAGGAAGAAGAATGGGTGACTATATATACATATTAAAAGATATAAAAGCCTTTTTAATTAGGAATTAGAATCCGTAGTGGAGTTGGAAAAAACCCTAAAATTATCACAAATCGACTAGGGATAGGAATGGGGCAGAGTAGGTTAGGTGTACAAATCGAACCGAAAAATCGTATCAAATCGAAAAGTCAAATCAAACCGATTAAATAACTCAACTAGGTTTGGTATTGAGTAAAAAAATCTGAACTAAACCAACATATTAATATATAATATTTATATATAGTTTTAAGATATTTTATAGAATTTTCTTTAAAAATTGTCTAAAAATATTTGCGATTCTCTTATGGGATATAATATTTAGTTAAATATGAATTGATCCATATTCATTAACTTTAAATAATGGTTGTACGCTCACTTTCTTATCAAGTGTCAGTGAAATGCGTCAATCTCTTTGTTATTCCATATTTATATGTCAAGATCTATTAAATTTTTATACTTTTTTGTCAAATTTGAAATGGTATATTGATAAGAACATATCATTATATAGGTTCATATTTATTTTTATTTTTAATTACTAAATTCGATTAATCTTGAAAGTGTACATCAATATAAAATTATTGTCAACGACTAAAAAATAACTATCATGTGTTGCTAAAAATAGTCTTACATAAGAATATTTTAATAGATAATATATTTATCAATTATTTAATTTTTACTATACATATATTTAGTTATCAAAATTTAACAAAGTAAGATTGAAAAAATATGCGTATAACAAAAGACCCGACAAAAGGATATATTATTTAGAAAAATCAAGAAAGAGATTATAAAATGTAGTACATATTTATGTTGAGGAAAAGTAAAGAGAGAAACTCATGCAGACACATTGCTCAATTTATTCACACCTAAAGGATTTACGAGGAAGATTTACATTACCAGTTTTTTGCTGAAACGATATAATCAATCACAAATTAAAATGTTATTTTTTCTTTTTAATTTAAGGGATTTTACACAAGTAGCTAGTCATATACATAATTTATATATTAACTATACATGATTATACACATATTAAACATAAATTATACATATATTATATCTCCATCAGCTATTCTTAGTTTAAGCGATTGAGACCGGACAATCGGGTTAATTCTTCTTTATTTAATAAAGAATTATACCCTTTTACTTAAAATACTTAATACAAATTGGGATTGTACACATATAGCTCGTCAGGTTCAATGTTTACTTTCTCTAGCCTGTATACATAGATTATACATCAATTATATATAGTAAAACATATATTATATATGACTTATATGTATTTTTTACATATGCTGGCTATTTTTAGTTTAAAAGATTAAGTGAACGGCTATTTAGATTATTTTTTTTAAATAATTTAACTAAAGTCTACTAATGAGTAAAATTTGGAGCCCCGAAAGAGTGAGGCCTAAAGCAAATGCTTTAGTTGCTTCACCCATCAGACGGCCTGTGTGCGTACAGGTAGAACACTTAAATATTTACTTGCACTCAACATTTACGTCAAATCATATAATTTTACTATTTTTAAGTAATTTAACGAGGTAACATTATATATTACATAGATAACAATAATTAAGTTAGAGAATGTGCAAACACATGATATGTGTCATAGTTTGATGTAAGGAGATTTTTTACCTTCTTAATACAATTGACTTTTCAATATTAAATACTTAAAACAGTTGATAAAATTTGGCAGAACCAATTTCATTTTCAACTGTAAATATTACTACTTTTATTACACAAATAAATAGTAGTAAATAATTTCAGAAGAAAATCATATGAAATTTTTTCAGAGGATTGTCCTAATGTTTATGCTTTGGTCAAATTCTTCAAGTGATCTAAGCATATTTCAAGCAAACGGTTAAATATTCTAACTAACTCAAATCTTGTAGTTTTTTTTTCTTCTTTTTAACTAATTTTCTCCTTTTCTTCTTAAAATAAAATTAGATTTTAAGTCTATGCAGAGACGGATTCAGGATTTAAATTCTATGGGTTTAACTTTTAAGGTTTTAGCATTGAACTTATTATATTTTTTAAATTTATGAGTTCATATCTACTATTTTTGTAATTTTAACGAATTTTTACATATAAATTTTTTCTCCGTGTCAAAAGTTATGAGTTTCTATGCATTGACAGCGTAAACAATGTAAACACAACCAGATCACTTACAAATTACAAACAAATCTCTATGCTATATAGTAGTGGAAATGATATACACCCGACTATACTAACAGTTTAAACACGTTTTACATTGTCAGTATATATAACTCTAATCTATAAAATTGATATAGAAATATTTTTTTTACTTGTCATTTCAATTATTTGTTGCTTTGAGGCTAATTCAATACGAATCTCACGGCATGCTGTTATAAATTTAGACTGAGTTTTCCTTTTCTTTCTCTGATAATTTACTATATAATACACTCTTAATTACCAAAAATTCTCACACCAATTCACATACATTTCTCTAATTCTCCTCTTTTTTTAACTCATTCATTTACACAAAAAATAATGGCAATTCTTTCAGATTACACAGAAGGAGATAATCAAGTACAACAATTAAAGCCTATAGAAAATCAAAAAGAAAAAGAAAATAAAAATCAAGAAAAAATACAGAAAGAATTAGACATTTCTTCTTCTTCTTTAGCTCCAAAAGATGAAGAAGAAGAAGAAGAAAACAAGAAATTAAAGCCAAATAAATTTAATGGGCTTGATTTGGAAAATTATACATGGGGACAAACTCTTCAAGATGTTACTATTAATGTTTTTGTACCACTTGGTACAAAATCAAGATTTTTAGCTGTGGATATCAAGAACAATTTCATCAAAGTTGGTCTCAAGAATCAACCACCAATTGTTGAAGGTGTGTAATTAATAATTATATACTCTCTTCGCTCCATTTTAATTGATTTTTTGACTGTTTTAATTCACATATATTAAGGAATCCATCTTTTAGCATTAATTAATAATAAAATTGATCATATTAACGTTAATTTGTTCATTAAAAATATAACAAATACTCTTATACTCTTTACTCCAAGGATAACTTTGAAAAAGAAAAAAAAGTTAATTTCTGCTTGATATTTTAAAAATCAAATATTATTGTGGCCCATAAAAAAAGGCCAAAAATTTAATTAAAGTAGACGGGAGGGAGTAGTATTTATAATATACTCCTTCCGTTCACTTTTACTTGTCCAGCTAAAAATAGATTTTCACTTTTACTTGTTACTTTTAGTATATCAAGAGAATATAATTTTTTTTTCCCTATTATATTACTCATTTTAAATTATTTTTTCAAATTTATTAAAAATATGCATCTATTAAGTAAATTATGCACTTCATTTAATATTTCTTAATGGATGTGCAAAGTACATAGTTGACAAGTAAAAGTGAACACAAAGAGTATACAAAAGAGGATGCATGATTTAATATTTGTTGAAATTTTAGTATTTTTTTTTATATATATCTAAGTTACGTGTCAAAAATATCGAATTCAAATGAAACCGTAACTTTTTAACTAGATCTACCACTGAATACACATGAACTGTGACTAGGGACGGATCCACCTCCCCACTTATGGATTCACGCAAACCTATAGATTTTGTCCATTCAGTGTAAATGTGTTCGAAAAATTTATTAAATATCTATAAATGTTTGAATATAAACCCAGTTACTATCGAAAATATATTCGAGATTATTGCGGGAATCCATAAATAATAAATCCTGGATCCCCCTCTAAGTGTGATTATCCCATGAGTTTGAAGGCTATATACATTCAAATACAATGAATGTAATTATAAATATAAATTTTAGTTTTAAATTTAAATGAACATGTCTATTTAAAAAGTGGATAAATAAAATGAGGATCCACGATTTAAATTTGAATAGTTCAACCTTTAACTTCTTTCCACTAAAAATATTACACTTTTGAAATTATGAGTAAAATTTCTTTTTTTTTATATTTTAGTGATTTTTTAATATACAGTCAAACTTCTCTATAACAGTCTTCTTTGTTTCAATTTTTTTTTAATTGTTATAGCAAAATTATGTTATAGAGAATATATATTATAACATAGCATGAAAATTTATCCGAAAGAAACCTAGCTTTTATAGTGATGGTTATTATATTGTGATGTTATTATAGAGAGTTTCTGACTGTAACTTTCTTTTCTTCTTACTTTTTTGTTATTTATTTTCATAACTATAAGGTGAACTTCTTGAGCCTGTGAAAGGTGATGAATGTTTTTGGAGTTTAGAAGATCAAAAACAAGTGACAATTCTTATGACAAAAAGAAATCAATCTGATTGGTGGAAGAGTTTATTCAAAGGTGGACCTGAAATTGACACACAAAAAGCTGAGCCTGAGCCAAGTAGGTTATCTGAATTGGATTTGGAAACAAGATCAGCAGTTGAAAAAATGATGTTTGATCAAAAACAAAAAACATTGGGTAAACCAACTAGTGATGAGATTCAAAATCAAGATATGGTTAAGAAAATTATGGAAGAAAATCCTGAAATTGCTAAGCATTTTGCTAATTCACCAGCTAATGCAAATGGTAAAGGAGGAATGTCCAATGTTAGGATGATGCCAGGTGGCGGGATGCCCGGGATGCGTTAATGAGTCGATATCCACCTACACGTCTTGCTTTAACTGTTTTGTATCGGGAGTAAGTCGCGTATTGTTTGACGTAAAATAGATAATGGATTTGTTTCTGTCTTTAGTTGAATCGTTTTCACTATTCAATAGATAATTTGATGAGTTAGTTATGTTTTTACTAGAGTTTTAGTTGATTTGCTGCTTTTCAGGCTTATGGAATTTGAAATATACGTTCCCAACGGTTTAAATTCAATATTTGTTTTGATTGCTAAAATAAGATATAATCGCAATGTGTGTGTTTGTGTTAGTTTGATTTATTTATATCTTTATTTCTATTTATTTATGGACGTGCTTAGAAATTCTCGCAAATAAAATATAAGACGCAAACTTGTAGTATACATATTACATAGATGCCCTCTAGCTGATTTTTCTTATAAATGTGCAAATAATAATTTTTTAAAAAGCAACATATACATATTACATATATAATAGGCTAACAATGCAATTAAAATATACAAGGTAAATATAATATTTGGGACGTAAAATTTTAAAACAGCCACAATCCCACCCCAACTCAATTACAAGTCAAATTGTGACAATAGATGGTTACTTTCGCATAATTTTATATATGTTACTTGCAAAAAACTCACAAGTCACACCATGTGTTTTTAGTTAGAGTTCGAACCTACAAGGATCGTTTGGTACGCTGACTAAATTATTTTGGGATTATAATCTGTATTAATTTATACCATACGAGAGATGGGATAAAATAATTTTATATTTAATGGGATAAGATGATATATTCAAGATTAAATTTATATCTTATTTGATTAGAGACATAAATTTATACCGCCATAGTATAAATTTTATCCTATATCTTATCGCACCTAATCTCCCATACCAAACGACCCATAAGAACAGTAACAAAAATTTCCCAGCCACCAAAAGTTAATTGAAAAAGAATCAACAAAAAATTATTACTATAAGCACCAAAGAAAAAAACATAGGGGCAACGAGGTAATTTCACCACATGAATCCTGCTCAGCTCCTGCGAATCTCTCTGCTCTTTCGGGTTTCGACCAGTAGTGAAAGAAATGCTTTTGACACAGCTGAACTACTAACTACACAACCCCCTCCTCCCCCCCCCCCCCCCCCCCCCCCCAAAAAAAAAAACAAAACCAAAACTCAAATCAAACCTGAAAATCCCAATTATCCATTTTTCTTCCCTTTAATTATTTGTGTTTCTTCCCCAATCCAAGAAACCTATTATTGGTTTAAAGGTCAGTTTTTTATCACTCTTTTTGGTCTTATTTATACATATATGCCATTGTTCTTCCTCAATTTAATATGGATATTTGCTAAAAAGTTGTAATTTTAGGTATTTGCTAAAAAGTTGTGATTTTGAGTAAACCCTTTAGCTTTTCTTGGACAAATTCTTGGCCAAATTTGAGTTTTGATTTAATTTTATATGGATTTGTTGTAAAGAGCTGAAATTTGGGGTATTTATGTTGTTGTGTACGTAAATTTTTGAGCTTCTTAAAGTTTGTTGAATTGAGTGGTGGAGTTAGTTTTATTTGATGATGCCACAACCAAGAAGAAAAAAGTGGACTGAGGCTGAAGAAAGAACTTTAATTGATAAGTATGGTGAGATGTTATCTGATGGGACTTTAGCTAAAATGAAAACTAGGGAAAAGAAGTATAGACCTATTGCTTTACATGTAAATTCTGTGCACCATGTTCGTGATCCGATCACGTATCCATGGCAATGGACTTGGAAGGATGTGTCGACTAAAGTGCAGAACATGAGGCACCAATATACATTAGTGAAGCAGAAGATTAAGAAGCCAAACTCGGGGGAGGACGAGTCGGGTGTTGGGGAGGAGTTTGATTGGATGGAGGGGTTAACTCATTGGTCAAACTTTTTGAGGTATAAGGAAGTGTTTGGGGATGTGAATACACTTGTTTTCAATTGTAGTGACTCCATGGCGGTTGTAGGAGACGGGATTGAAAATGGTGTGGGATTTGATGGGAGTGGTAATGGTATCGGGATTGATCAATTCGGGCATCTAGGTCATGCTGGCGACGGTGATTTTGCCGGAGGTATTAATGGGGTTGATCATGGTGTTACTGGTATGGAGTTTGATTATGACGGGGAAGAAGGAGAGGGGAATTTCAATGGTAATATTAGAAGGAATAGTCATATGAAGGAAGATGCGGGCGATGGATTTGTTTACGAAGATATCGAGGCAACGGGATCCGATACGAGAAAGAAGAAGAAGATGTTGAAAGGGGTAGAGAAGAGGGCATGGGGTTTTCTTGCAACGCAGTTGGCACAGTTAAAGGAAATGGAAGCTCGGTTCGAGCAACGCGATGCTGAGAGAGAGCGGGAGAGGCAGAGGAGAGAACATCTTAGAACGGAACTTGAACAAGAACGTCAGAGAAAATGGGAGGAAAGAGAACGAGAGAGGGAAGAAAGGGAGAAAACGATGGAGAAGTTGCAGAGACAGAGAATTCAAGAATGGGAAATAATGGAGAAGGAATGTGAGGAGAGAGAGAGGAGGAGAAGAGAGGAACAACTTATGTTCGAAAGAGAGCGCGAAGAAAGAATGAACAAGAGGAGATCAGACTGGAAGAAGAGGATTGACGAGACGTTAGGTCAGCATCGCGCTGAAATGAGCCAGATCCAGACTCGAATACTTCACGAACAACAAAATCTTACTAGTCAGCTGCTCGGAATTTTTTCTCAGTGGACTGGTCATCCAACCGGGCTTTCTGATCACACGGGAGCTAACCATTATCTTTCACAAATGATTCAAAACTTGCACCATGTCAACGGTATGGTTCACGGCGATGCAAGAGTTGAAGGAGATGCTCAAGAAGATCAATTTATCGTGGATGGATGAATAAAAGGATGCTCTTTTATTATTTACACCGACCACCTGAAGAGGGAAGGTGCATTTAGCCTTGCAAGACATGAACAAGTGTAAAGGTCAGTAACTTGTAATTTGTATTATTGATATTAGGTTTCTGTTCAGAGCCTATGTATTTGAATAATGTTTCCTATATCGCCTTTTTAGTGTAGCCAATATAGAATGTAGAGTTCTCAGCCTTTTAAGTTCTTATGTCGTCATTGTTCAATAAACATCTTTATATAATACCATAATTTTTGCAGTGATTTTTTACCTCTTTTTATTCTTCCATCAAGTTTCTAACTAACACAAAAAACAAGCAAAAAATGCTCCCCCGGAAAAAATAATCTAAAATATATTTAACTGTTCATATCCGCTCTTTCTTGTTTCATAACCCAGCATTCTTATAATCTTTATGAATGATAACATAACTAAACATGAGCAACAAAGGCCAGCTCAAATCTCCAAAGAGATCTGTACTTCTCAACTACTCGACCATGTACCAAAATGTTGCTAATCTAGAAGATTTATGCTTTTGAGGTTCAGGACGACACAATTACGTAATTCTCTTTTCATAAGAATCAGATGATTCAATATAACACGTTTACAACATTCTTGTCCAGTGAAGGTGCTAGCAGTTCAATTATTATTGCTATCCCGATACATTTGATTATCATTAATCATTATCTTTGCCACAGTTTAGGGCGCTTATAGAGATCGTAATACTACTTCCAGTTCGACCTTATTCCTTTAAGTATTACATTAAAAAGTGTAAGTCCATAATAAGATATTGGTCAAGTTTAGCAGTCATCAATTATTTAAGTTTTCTAAAATTGCTGGTTAAAGGCACACTTTTAAACCTTAAGTTGTAGTACCACTTACATTTTGACTTCCAATTCGTTAAGTTCCTTTGTAGAATATTAGTCGATATTGGGCTGTTGGTCAATTCAGAGGCGGATCTAGGATTTAAATCTTATGGGTTCAATTTTAATGCTTTTAACATTGAACCCATTGTATTTTTAAATTTATGGGTTCATATCTACTATTTTTGCAATTTTAATGAATTTTTACATACAAATTTTTACTCCGCGTCGAAAGTTATGGGTTCAGTTGAACCCGTAGCTTGTACGCTGCATCCGCCACTGTTGGTCATAGGGGTCATTTGATGTTTAGGTTTTGTAAAACCTTGTAAAGAGAAATGTTGAGGTTTTGTAAAAAATGCACACCTTTACAATTTACGCGATTGGATCTCTGGATTTACTTTTTGATTGGAACATTATTTTAGTAGAACTAGATGAACATAATACTATCAAGTGAATTATGAAATTGTTAGAACGAAGACTCATCTCCGAGTGACAACTGAATGTCTACTATTCTGAATGTTGTTTTAAGGAAACATTTATTTCTGTTGAGTTGTCCCTCATCGGAGGGATTTGAGGTCCTTGGTCTCCTTATATGGTCTTGGGCAATCCTCAACTCATAAGCTAGCTTTTGGGGTTGAGTTAGGCCCGAGGTCCATTTATCAATTTCTTCCTATACGTATACAAGTTTGACCATTTTGTATCACTGTGTTCCATTGCCCCAATTTTTAGCTACCGTAAAACACCATTTGGTAATCTAGTGTCAAGTTCACTAATTAACGAAGGGAAATAACTTTTTTCTACCACTAGTAATCGTATGTTTCTCAATCAGTTCCATGTACACTAGACCTTCTTAGCTATGTGGTTTACTTGAGGATAACGATGTCTTATATCCTATCAACAATCAAGTTGGTCTACTTTTGTATCATATTATATTACTACTGCTGTTATTGCAAGTAGCTTCTTGATCTTCAACCAACTTGGCATTAATCTCTATCCTGTCAATGTTGTTATGTCTCTTATGAACCTTGGCCATCGTATGGAAGAGTTTTGTATTCTTATCACTCTGTTCTATCCAAAAACATCTTGATTTTTGTCTCCGGAATGTCTCCTCAGCTTTTGCAATTTCTTCTAACTCAATGATATTATTCATAGTTAGACATGCTACAAGCATAGTAGTCCATCCAAAGCATTTAACGTTTTAAAGACTTTTATTATTTCACAATATTCTCCAAGGCTGCGTATAATAGACTCTTATGGTCCGGCCCTTCACCGGACCCCGCGCATAGCGGGAGCTTAGTGCACCAGGTTGCTCTTTCTTTCTTGTTCTCCAAGGCTGTGAACCATTAAACCAGTTTTCAACAATTCGTAGTAGTAGCAAGACCTTACAATATAGCAACTATACTTCTGTGCGGTCGAGATCAATATATCTGGTGTAGAAGATACTTCGTTCCTCCTTTGATTCTTTTCCACTTTTTTCAAGAACAAGAGGAAAAATTGTCCCATTTTTGGTCATGAAATTCTGACATACAATTCCTCTGTCCCTCTGGACTCATGAATCGTAGCTCAGGTAAAATAGTGACATCCGATATTGATGCTATTGGAAATTTCCAGTGAGACAGCTTTACGCATTTTACCAAATATGACTGATTCTCTACTAGAATTCTAGTGTGCATCCCAACATTAACCTTGGGGTTCAGAAGTGCGAAGCGTAGCTGTGTAGATGGGAGCTTTATCTTTTTCTGATGATCGGGCGGATCTGGTGAAAAAGATATGGGTTCATTTGAATCCAGTAACTTTGTCTTAGACCCTATAATATGTGTAAAAAATCCACTAAATAAGTACAAATTATAGATTTCGAACCCAGTAAATTTGATTGGATGTGGTAGTATATCGAATCCGAATCCAAAATCATAAAGTTCAAATCCTGAATCCACCTTTGCGTCTGATCATTGGAGCATATGTCATCGCATATAAGAACTCCTTATTTATCACATCTCGTATGAAATCTCTGAATGTACCCCTTAGTTATCACCAAATGCTCCTTAGGCCAAAATGATGTCAAAATATGAAAACTACAGTGAACAAGTTGCTCCGACACAACAATTTAGGTGTCTCACCCATGTTGACAGGACACTAGTATGGGTGGTGTGGGTAGGGGATCCGTACCAGATTTAGTCAAACAATTTTGGGTACTTTGACCATGACGGACAAAAAAATTCGAGACGACATACAATTTGAAAAATGTCATTTTCCCTTTGACCCTCTTGTGATGTTCTAGAAATCTAAAAAGGGGCATATTGATGACTGATCAGAGTTCTGTTTACATTCATTTATTTCTTTTATCTTTCCATTTGGAAACACTAACAACTATGAGATAATCCTTAATTACCATCTGAAGTCTGGTCTTGGACCAAGATATACTGGTGATCAAGACGAATAGTTTAATCTCGACTTCTGTTGTCATATTATGAGTTTATTCTGTTATCATCGGTTACTATAAAAAACTTACCAATGGATATCGGTTTGATATTCTCAAGCTGTGACAATCTATAGTTCCTACTCAAGAAACACTACTCTCTTATGCTTTCAGCCACAATTCTCGCTGAATTATCAATTTGTTGTCCCATAATGTAACAACCATAATGTACTAAAAGGATCAATGTAAATTACCGATAAAAAATCACTTTCCCTATCTATTACAGATACAACAAGAATTTAATCCCAAAAAGAGAGAGTGAAAGACATTGAAAACCAACTAGACAAAGTAACAAGAGAATCTCAATACAGACAATGTCCTATATACACAAAAGAAATGCTATCCTGAAGCAACAAAAGTCCAACTCGTTTCCATATTATCTGTGTATATAATTCGAAGAAGCATGTCAATTTCAATATCTGTATCCACACTGTAAAATCTTTCTAAAGTCAAAATAACAAAAAGAATCATATCGAAATATCTTCCCAGTATAGCATTGTCTCCTTCCAATGCTAAGCTTGTCTCCTTATGTTTTATCCAATAACAAATGCTTCTATCTTCCATCTTTATGAACCTCTCATTTTTCTCTATATTCTCTTGATGATGCAATAAAAGAACAATCTCCTAGTTGTTTTGCCTTCAAACCTCTGCCGGAATTTTTGTGGTTTCATTTGTTGGCTTACAATCCGCGTCTGTTTTCGGAAGGAGAACAAGTATTGGTTTCGATGGATTGCTTCCCATGTCCTTGGTTTTGTGAAGAAGAAAAGTACCACAGAGGATAGTTACAAAACCACATAACTCTGTAATTATCTGTGTTGCATTTTGATGAACATAGTCCTGAATCCCAAAACAAATAACCAAAATTAGACAACAACAACACAGCAACAACAACTCAGTAATATCCCACCAGTGGGGTCTGGTGAGGGTAAAGTGTACGCAGACCTTACCCCTACCCCTGAGGGGTAGAGAGGCTGTTTCCGGGAGACCATCGGCTCAGAGACAATAAAATCACCAAAATTAGAGTAAATTTGAAATCCTTTCTTCTTGAAAAGAAAGTTAACGTTCTTTTCTCTCAAGCATCATTTCTTGCCCTTTAAAACAGTCAATTCAATATACCTATTTATCCCGTTATCTGCATTATTTTAGTTAAGGGTGGTCAACAGGGGCGGATTTAGGGGGGGGGGGG